>JAJOOE010018846.1:0-26877 GCA_036250405.1 Solanum raphanifolium | reverse complement strand
ATAAAGAGGAAGGTAATGTATTGTATGCATTGAATGTGCCTAAAATGTTATAAGTGGCTCTATGTGCTATTATGAATGGTTTCCATGTGTATGATGATATATGTGGTTTATATTGTGCCTAATGTACAAAATGTTCTTGAAGTTTCTCTAAAAAGGCATGATGCATGGTTTCCAACTAAATGTCCTTTTAAAAGCATGTTTTGCATGGTTATCATACTTAGTGCATTCTTGTACTAACACCATTCGTCTTCATCTTTTTACACCAAATGTAGGTGATGGTGACTAAAAGGTCTTTCTTAGAAGTGATGAGCTTGGCTTACTATTCCCAAGTTCGGGTGTATCTTTAAAGATTCAAGGACCTTTATGTTATAGAGTTTCCTTAAGTTAAATGTACTAGATAGTAGTTTCTTTTGTATTGTAAGGGATGTGTCCCTCTTGTGTTGTAGTGTAGTCGTGTTTTAAGATGGCTACCTTGAGACGTAGTACTTCGATTTTGTATTAAAGGTTTAAATGAGGTGACTTGTTAAGCCTTGTGTTATATAATGAAAAAGTTTTAAATTTTCCGCTATTTTTCTATGATAAATGCTATGACGAATGCTAAGGGCTTGTATAAGACCTCCGACAGGTCGAATATGCCGGTAACGACTAGGGGGTGCTCTTGGGTCGTTATAGAATTCATCCATAAAGATTGAGAAATTTAAGTTCTTGATGAGTGTTTTTGAAGTGTTGTTCTTCGTTCTTGAATTTTGATGTTTGGTTGAGGTCTAGAGGCGAGAATCTTGTTAATGAATATTGTTCTTGAGGGTTTTCGAGTATATTTTCATGTAGTTAAGTTGGGTAAACGAATCTAAGAGTGTTAGGAAAAAAGTCATCCGATTCTAGGTGAATTAGGATCAGAAAACGAGAAAACAAAATTCGTCGGGTTTTCTGGCCAGGCGCTGGCGCCCCGTGCTAGCAGTGTGCCAGAAGTGACCCTCTGAAGTTTGAGGGTTGGCACCCGCGTCACTCAGTGCGGCAGGTCCCCTGCTTCATCCTATTTTCAGTCGTTTGCTCCATCTGAGTTCTTTTAACATTTACCTTTACTCCTTTCTGATTCTAACTACTCTAAACTACATCTAAAAATCAAGATATAATTCATAAAATGAATCATATCGCTTGTATTTATAATTAAAATTCAAGGTAGAGTTAAGGGTAAAGTATTGAGAGTTTTTTCAAGTCATTTTGAGAAGTCTTTTACATTCTTTTAAAACTTGTTTTAAAACTTGAGTACTTGAGTTTGAGGATGAGGAGAGTTGAGTTTCATTTTTCAAAATGAATATATAGGAACTATGCATTCCCATGAGTAAATGTTTTCACATTTAAAAAGAGAGCAAACATCGATTTCCAAATGAGTTCATCAGCAGTTTTTTAGTATAATCTATTTTAAGAGAATCTTTTGTGTAATAATCTCACAACTTGAGGATGAGGAAATGTTTTTTAAACATATGAGCTCAGTATTTTTGGGAGTAGTATTGAGCACCAATATGGGGACGAGTTCATACAACTAAAAGTTCTCATAAACCATGTAGCCAACGTGGGTAGAAGGGGTCATACTTTTTAGATGATTCCTTATTGATTTTTAAACTTATCTTAGTGGAACCACTTAGTTGAGGATGTCTTATACTCCGGCAAGGTATAGGACAGTTCTGGTAGCACGAGCAAGATATTGTATCATCACATAGCTCATAATGATGGTTGTCGGTTAGAGAATCTCCCAAATTGGGTTATTTTGTATATTTACATACAAAACTGAGTTATTACTGTGTTTTTAAATACATTGAGTTCTTATCTATTGTTGTAAATGATTTATATAAACTACATATTTATTGTTGTTTTTATACCGCATTGAGTTGAGTATCCAAGAATTGAGGTTGAGGTGAGTATGTTTCCTTCTTTCAAAGTTCATGCTTTTATTTATGTTAAGTGTTCCCTTTACATACTCGTACATTCAATGTATTGATTCCATTTGGCTTGCATCATTTCATGATGAAAATACAGGAGATCAAGGTCATCAACAGGCATTTCGTTGATACACTTGCAATGCTAGAGTTGTTTGGTGATCCTCCTTGCTTTCGGAAGATCCCTTATTTATTATTTCAATTTTTTTTGGATGATCGAGGGTCTTGTCCCGAAATCATTCATAGTATCAGAGGCTTCATAAACAGTACCCAGTTGAGAAGTCTATTTCATTTTCTATTGCTAATGTTCTAGAATTGAGTTACCCTTGTGGCTAACTTGAATATTTTTAAATGTTCTAAGTTAAGTATTTGACAAAGTTGAGTTAAAATTTTACTTTTGAGTTCATCTAATGTTGAGTTAGTCTTCCGTTGAGAGTTGAGCCAGGCCAACTATTCTCTTGGGGCCAGCAATGATTCTCGAGTGCCAGCCACGTCCAGGGTGTAGGCTTGAGCTGTGACAAGTATGCTGCCATGAGAAACTTCTTATGTTGTTTTCTATTCATGCGTGTGAATCTATTGTTACTGCAAGAGTAAATGTCTTCCTTATCCAAAAAATATAAGAAAAGAGGTAATAGATGACATCTGGAAAAAAAATATCTTGGCTAGCTTGTCTTTTTTTTATTACTTGATATTTGATATTCATAAAGCTTGTGTTTCCTTTGTTATCCAAAAAGCTTGTGGTCCATGTTCTTAAGTTTACATGGAATGTATAGACACACACATATATATATAAGTAATTTTTATCTTTATGTCTTTACTAAGGTGATTCCAATTTCCAATATTACTGCATGTCTATTTGTGGCATTGATTTTGTATGTATAGGAAAAAAATTGAGCTAACTTTTAGCCAAAGAGTCATGGACGAGTCTCAAATTTCGCCAAATGATGTTGCTGGTAGGCTTTTAGGAAAAGAGCACTCTAAAAGGGTTAGATGTTTAGGATTAAGAGTCGTCCCCAGTAATGTTGTTAAACAAGTAAGACCTCGTTTTGGTTGTGCAAGGGCTTCAAGTAGTGAAGGCTCACGTTCATCCCAATGCCAAGAGAACCACAATCAATTGATGAATGCTCATAATAAAATGATGAATTCTTTCAAGCCATATATGATAACGAAGAAGGGACGATACCAAAACAATTTGCAGGGTTCTTTGCTTCTCCTTTGACAAATTCTCCTTCAACAACCGTAAGTAAAGTTCTTACTTTTTTTTCATATGAACCATGGAACATTGTTATAAAAAATTTACAATAACATATCAAGGCATTCATTTGATGAAAGAATTCACACAAGGCCTATTTAAATTGCCATTGATTTAATAATAACCAAACCTAAGTCACAAAAGCAATGACGACATCAACACATACAACATATTGTATGATGTGGTAACCTACTTGAGGATATCCATATAAATGCAGTCAACTTACATAGAACTACAACCACTTTTCCTTTGATGTATCAGTAATAGTAGTAGTCTCACACTCTAGAAAGAGAGGGCATAAGATAAGTCTTCATGAAATCACGATGTACACCAATATTAGAAACATACCGGTTGACATAGTAAACACCATAACCCACAGCAGCCAGACCAGAAACATTTGTAGTTAGAAAGTGCAGTTGTGATGAAACAATAACAGTTGTGTTAGCTAAAAAAAAATGTTGCCTGCCCACTCTGGCCTACACTGACATTTGTAAAAACTAGCAAACCTGTCTTGTAGTAGTATGTGAAATCCTCACAGTTGTTCATGAATATGTTGTATAACCCAAACCGTTCTGGAGGAAAAATTTAGCTCGGTGCAGGACATGCTCTGATGGATCAGAACGGGAAATTGTACATGTTCCGCTTAGAGTCTTAGGAATAAAAACTAATTGTGAGTCACCATACATAAAAAGATACAACTCACACCCACAAAGAAAACACTCGAGGCATGATGAGATAACACCTTCAGTCCTTTATTGATCACCACATCTAGGACATGGGGTTCCCGAGGGATGTGAAGGAGATGAGCTGAATATGAAGCGGTCTAAAACAGTTCCAGTTCCAATCTCTTGGGATGTGACACTTTGCTTAGTCTTTACGAATTATAGATTTGGTTCTTTATTTGTAGCATTTTATTAAATTCCCAAAGTGTAACTAAAGTTCTTAAATTTCTATTTTCGTTTGATTTGTATATTGCTTCTCCTTCTTTTCATTCATTTTTGGTTGACATATATTGACTGATGACAAGTATAGTTTGAAACATAACATTTGTCAGGAAAATCACATTTTCAAATATCACTTGGTTAATTTTATACTTTATTTTTTTATGAAGCCAAGTGATGCTACCAGTTAACCAATTCTGCCTATGAACACAGGAAGATCATACAGTGGTGATAGTAATCCTAGCCATGACAACCGTTGATTACATTGTAGTTATCTTAGCTAATTAATTATGATGACAAGATTGTGTGATTGGAGGGGTAGTTAAAATGTTGGATTGGATATTTTTTGTATTGATTTAGTGTTTGACTCTGATTAAGATATTTGATGTTGACAATTTAATTTAAATGACTAATGATCATGCAATATTTTTTTGATTTTATGATATGTCGTTAAAGAATATATATTTCTTGACCTTGAGATATTTTTTGGGTTTGATTATGATTTATATAGCTTTATTAGTGATTCTGTAAATAGTATATGAATAAAAAAATAGTCAATTAACTGTACAGGTTATGATTGCCCATATCTTTAAATATAAGGAATTTTAAAATTTTGTGGAGGTTTTACTATTTGTAACTGAAAAATAATAATTTTAAAAGATTTAATTTTAAATTAGTGTGGGTTGACTTCTGCAAAGTAACTCCTACTAATTTTTTGTATGGGTCAAAACTACCACAAATTGGTTGCGACAATTCTTATTATGGGAGTTTCGATAAATGCCGCAATACTAGATTGCAAGGGTTTTAAACCCCCATAAACAGTAAAATTAATCCCCGTTATTCAAGTGTTTTGTTGTAGTCCGTTCGCGTTTTATTTAAACATGTGCATGAGTATACCTTTTGGGTCTATGGGGGACAAGTTAGGTTTAGTTTAGCTGTATTTATATTTACTTTTGGTATGCTCGTGCATTTTTCGTTCTTTACCACTTTGACCTTTGTTTCTATCTAGATACCATCTTTCTAGATAATATTTACCTTCTTTGCTCAGATGGCCTTTGATTCCTACTGGGTACCTTTCTTTTGGTACATATGTTACACTCTGCAATTTTTTGTGATGCAGGTCCTAGTACCAGTTACCAGCGGTGATCATTCGTACCATCATTTGCAACTTTTGGGGATCAAAGACAAGGGTGAATACTTGGCATCCTGGATCAGCCTGTCTCCTTCGGTATATATGCTTAGCTAGTCTTTTGCCTTTGAGATGGCTTGTTGTGGTCCACTTTTGGAATCTGTATTTTCATATTGGAAATCTCTCTACTCGTGACTTCCAGGTTTGTGGAGGAATTCTATAGTATATATATCTTTGGGTTGTTTCGGCTTTTGTCCTTTTTATGTTGTTTAGTGTTATTTTTGTTTGGTTCTGTCCTCATACTCATTACATATTGTTTTGGGTAAGGGTTGACTTACGTTATACTGGGTTATAGGAGCTGGCATTGTGACTTGTGGAATCGGGTCGTGACAGTTAAATGACTCGATGATATAATAACTATACTTTACAACCCTTTTATAGTGCTACTGTTATAATTTTATATATGATCTAGCTTATATGGGGTAAATGATATATAAATTTGTTTTAGTGGAAATGTTTGCCTTTAAATCTTATATCTAATCACGTTATATATTATCCTAATGAAATCTATATTTATCTGCGACGCAAAAATCTAATTTTAGAGAATCCAAACTAATAGCTTGGTGTTCTTGGAATGAAAGAAAAAATTGAATACAAATGGCAAAGTCAAACTCAAACTGGAGATACTGCTTTTGGAGGAATCTTTAGAGATAATCAAGGCAATTGGTACTTGGTATATTCAGATAAGATGAATCCAACCTCAAATTTCATGACAAAGTAATCGAGTATCAAATAAGAGTTGAAATTGGCCGACGAAATTGAAAGTAAGGATATGATAGTGGAGACATAAATTACCTACTTGATGTTAAGCTTATGAAAGAGGAGGATATACAAGTTCACTCTATAGGGATACTACTACACACGATAAACATATGATGAAGTTCAATAGGGCTATCATTAAACATATTTGGAGGGAGGTAAACAGTAACACCTTGTATCCTAGACAGACCAGTTTGCAGAAATCAAAAGTTACAGGTGCCACCGACAGGCACCACCCACGGACCGTTGGGTGACCCACAGACCGTGGGTGGTGGTCCATGGTTGGCAACTTGCAACCCCTCAACCCATGAACCGTAGGTCAAACCAAAGGCCGTGGTTCTGGTCCGTGGATCAGACCCCTAAACAACCCCTCTCTAAAAGCCAACGACGATTAACAAGACGGACCGTGGGTCAATCCACAAACTGTCAGTCAATCCGTCCGTTGGCCCCAACAACTTTTAAGTCAGGGGTCGTTTGTTCTTTTCCTTAAGCGTTGGACCCCTAAACTACATCGTTTAACCCTTAAACTATGTAGTTTTTGTCAGTTTTATCCTAATAACTTAATTAGAATTTACCTTAGTCAACTCATTCTCTAAAAAATCATCAAGTGGAACAAAAAGAAGGACAAAGAGTAGAACAAGCCCTTGTCCAAGAACGCAGCAGATTTTCATCAATTTCAGCCCCAAAATCGAAATATTTCTTCGTGGAATTTGTCACCAAGTATGTGGGATTTTACTACTGGGTTCCTTTTACCTATAGGTCCCTAGATTTCAGTCAGATTCTTGATTCTCTACATAATGTTAGACCTAGGGTTTCTAAAATTTCAGCATATATGTTGTGATTCAGTTGTTAGACTAATCCAAATCAGATTATCATGCTTTCGTGGAATTACTGCTTAGTTCTTGCTTAAAACTCAGAACCCTAGTTGTGTAGATTCATTTAGTTCATGAATTACACTTGGTAGGTAAGCTATTTAAGATATACATGCCTTAGTTTTCAAATGTTTCATTATCAGTATATTAATGTTGCATTTCAGTAAGCATGTCAGTATTTTGAGCTATCCAATATTACAAAAACTGAGTCATAATGTGTTAATTACATAATCAATTAGGAGTAGGCTTAATACCAAGTGGACTAAGGTCAGCCACCCTCAAGTCCCAAAACTACGTTCCCCTATAGGTTATAAGTCCCCTCTGTGGGCATCAATTTATTGATGACGCCAGTCATGCCTCTATACCTCCAGGGGTATATTGGATCCTCTCGATGAGGCATATACATCAGACTCCACATTTAGCTCATGTGGTTTTATGTCAGTTATTAGTAGCTCCCACAGTCAGATTCTAGTGTATTGACCAGGTTATCAGTTAAAATTCAGTATTCAGTTTTAACATGTATAAACTTGGCCATTGTGTTCACTTAGTTCATGTTCAGTATTTTCAGTATAGTATCATGCTAACCTTATATCATTGCTCAGTTATATTCTTTGTTCAGTCATGTATATTGTTCAGCTTTATTCTATCCTGCATGCTCAATACCTTTCAAGTACTAACGCATACTCTGCGATACATGTTCTAGTGATGTAGGTTCTGGTCCTCAGCTTTCGGATCACGCATAGATCTGTTCCGGATCTCCAGTTTAGCAGCATCAGTGGTGAGTCATCGTTCTTCGAGGACGATTGACATGATTTTCTTTCTACTTTCAGTCTTTAGTTTCAGTTCTTGCTACATTTAGCTGGGGCATGTCCCAGCATCTCTAGTCAGTCAGAGACTTTATTTCAGACATAGTTAGATCCAATTTTAGCTTAGGAGTTTGATATTTCAATTGGCATTATACACTCAGATTATTTATTCAGATAATTTTGGGTATTCCCCATCATTTTATTTTATGATATGTTTCTAGCTTCCGCACAGTATGACTATTTTGTTGAAAATCTTTAAGTATGCTTATGATATGCCAACAGGGTTAGCTTGGGGTCACTCGTGATCCTAGGTCCCGTGTCCGCGTCTTGTGGGTAGCTTCGGGGCATGACAAACTTGATATCAAAGCACTACACTTAAGAGTCGTAGGATGTATGAAAATTCGCACTAAGTAGAGTCCTTTTCATGCGTGTTAAGTTCACCACATCTAATGAGAAGGAGTCTGCGAAGTGTTTTGGGAAAAACTCCATTTTTCTTGTGATTTTGTGGCTAAGTGCCCTAATTGTCAACAAGTGAAGGTAAAACATTAGAAACCAGGAGGTATGACTCAAAAGATCAACATTCATACTTGGAAGTGGGAAATAATCAAAATGGACTTCATTACAGGTTTACCTCGTACTCGCAGACACCATGAGTCCATTTGGGGTGATAGTTGCTAGAGCTACAAAGTCTGCACGCTTTTTGGCTGTTAAGACTACAGATTCTGCGGAGGGCTACTCCAAGATTTACATTAATGATAAAGTTAGGTTGCAAGGAGTCTGTTATCTATCATCTCAGATAGAGGTCCTCAGTTTACCTCTCATTTCTGGAAGTCATTTTAGAAAGGTCTTGGTACTAAGGTGAAATTTAGCACCACATTTCATCCACAAGCAGATGGTTAGGCAGAGCGTACCATTTAGACCTTAGAAGAAATGTTGAGAGCTTGTGTGATCGATTTCAAGGGTAGTTGGGATGATCACCTTCCTCTTATAGAGTTCGCCTACAATAATAGCTACTATTCCAACATTTAGATGGCCCTTTATGAGGCATTATATGGGCATAGGTGTAGATCTCCAGTCGGTTGATTTGAAGTGAAGCCACCTTTATAGGACCAGATTAGGTTCATGATGCCATGGAAAAACTTTAGCTCATTAGAGATAGACTTAAAATAGCCCAGAGTCGCTAGAAATCCTATGCAGATGTAAGGAGAAGGGACTTGGAGTTCCAAGTTAATGATTGGGTTTTCCAGAAAGTGTCATTATAAATAGGGTGATGAGATTTGGCAAGATTAGGAAGCTCAGTCCTTGATATGTAGGCCCTTACAAGATCTTGAAAAGGGTTGGTAATGTGGCTTACGAGTTAGAGTTGCCAGCAGAACTAGCAACAGTTCATCCTGTCTTTCACATTTCCTTGTTGAAGAAGTGTGTGGGTGATCCAACATCTATAGTGCTATTAGAAAGTGTGGTTGTGAAGGATAGTCTCACTTATGAGGACGTTCCAGTTGAGATTCTTGATCATTAGGTTTGAAGGTTGAGAAACAAAGAAGTCGCTTCAATTAAGGTTTGGTAGAGGAGTCAGTCCGTAGAGGGAGCTGCTTGGAAAGAAGAAAAAGCCATGAAGGCCAAGTATCCTCATCTCTTTCCTTCCCATTCCATTCTAGCTTGAGGTAATAGTTCCTCTTTAGTGTTTTAGTCATTCATGTGAAACTTCAGTCTTAGTATCATGTTCCTTCAGTTTGTACATGCATTTTCAGCGTCTTTGTATGTTCTTGGAACTTAGTTCAGTTAGAAATCAGTTTTTAGTAATTACTGGTAGGGTTTGCTGCTCTTTCCATCCATATTCAGCTACTTTTGTCTTCATTCGAGGACGAATGTTCCTAAGGGGGAGATAATATAACACCAGTGTCCTAGACAGACCAGTTTGCAGATATCAGAAGTTGCAAGTACCATTGATGGGCACCACCCACGGACCGTAGGGTGCCCATGGACAGTAGGTGGTGGTCCGTGGTTGACCACCTGCAACCCCTCGCCAAAAAACCATAAGCTTTGTGTAAGGGTCGACTCGCGGTCGGACCAACGAACCGTAGGTTAGGTCACAGGTTCTGGTCCTAGTCTATGGATCAGACCCCTCAACAACCCTTCTCTGAAAGCCAACGACGGTTGATAGGACGGACCGTGGGTTAGTCCACGGACCGTCGGTCAGTGTGACAACTTGCAAGTCAGGGGTCGTTTCGTCTCTTTCTTATGCATTGGACCCCTGAACTATGTCGTTTAACCCCTAAACTATGTAGTTTTGGTCAGTTTTAGCCTAGTAACTTTATTAGAACTAACCTTAGTCAACTCATTCTTCAAAAATTCATCAAGTTGAACAAAAAGAAGGAGAAAGAGTCGACCAAGCCTTAGTCCAAGAACACAGCAGATTTTCATCAGTTTTAACCCCAAAATCGAAAGATTTCTCCATGGAATTCGTCACCAGGTATGTGGTATTTTACTAGTGGGTTCCTTTCACCCATTAGGTCCCTATATTTCAGTCATGTTCTTAATTCTCTACATTGTGTTAGACCTAGGGTTTTTTGAATTTTAGAATTTATGTTGAGATTCAGTTGTTAGACTAATCCAAATCTGATTATCATGTATTCGTGGAATTTTTTCTTAGTTCTTGCTTGAAACTCAGAACCCTAGTTTTGTAGATTCATAATTAGTTCATGAATTACATTTGCTAGGTCGGCTATTTCAGATATTCATGCCTCTGTTTTTGAATGTTTGATTATCAGTATATTAATGTTGCATTTTCAGTAAGCATGTCAGTGTTTTAATCTATCCACTATTATAGAAATTCAGTCATAATGTGTCAATTACATAATTAATTGGGAGTAGGCTTAATAACGAGTGTAGTAGGGTCTGTCATCCTCAAGTCCTAGAACTACGTGCCCCCGTAGGTTATAAGTCCCCTCTGTGGGCATCAGTTTAGTGATCACGCCACTCATGCCTCTATACCTCTAGAAGGGTATATTGTGTCCTCTCAATGGGGTCAGTTATTAGTAGCTCCCACAGTCAGATTCTAGTGTATTGACCAGGTTATCAGTTATAGTTCTATATTCAGTTTCATTATGTAGAAACTTGGACATTGTATTCAGTTAGTTTATGTTCAATATTTTTAGTATAGTATCATGCTCACCTTATATCATTGCTCACTTATATGCTTTGTTCAGTTATGTATATTGTTCAACTTTATTCTATCCTGCATGCTCATTACCTTTCAAGTACTGACGCATACTCTGCGCTACATCTTCTCGTGATGTAGGTTCAGGTCCTCAGCTTTCAGATCACGCATAGATCGGTTCTTGATCTCCAGTTCAGTAGCATCAGTGGTGAGTCCTCATTCTTCGAGGAAGATTGACATGATTTTCTTTCTACTTTCAGTGTTTAGTTTCAATTCTTTCTAGATTTAGCTGGGGCATGTTCCAGCATCTCTTAGTTAATTAGAGGCTTTATTTCAGACATAGTTAGATCCAGATTTAGCTTTGGAGTTTTATATTTAAGTTGTCATTAAACTCAGAGATTATTTATTCAGATAGTTTTGAGTATTCCCCATCAATTCATTTTATGATATGTTTCTAGCTTTCGCACAGTATGACTATTATGTTGAAAATCTTTAAGTATGCTTATGATATGCCAGCAGGGTTAGCGTGGGGTCACTCGTGATCCTAGGTCCCGTGTCTGCGTCCTGGGGGTAGCTTCGGGGCGTGACATAAACTAATCTGCAGAACTTTGTAGCAAATGATACAAGCATGAGGAAGATATGATAATATGGTAAGTATTTCTTAGAGAAATGTATTTCTTTCTCCTTGCAAAATTTTGCCATGTTTAATTTGAAAGGTTTTAAGTAGTTCATTTATATTTTTCCACCATACCAAAATCAAAAAGATGTGAAGAACTTGCTAAAGTTTTTTAAGTTACTATATTTTTAACATTCATACTTCCCTAACTTGCTAAAAATATTCACATCGATCAATTATTTTATTGGTTTATTTCACATAATTTTTTGGGTTGAAGTTGTGTACTTATAAAAGGTTTCTATATACGTAAATAAACTAATGAATCCCTACACATGAAAAAGAAATTAAACAAAGGTGGATGAAAAATAAAATTAAGTTGGAAGTTTGAATTTCAAGTGTGATATTCTTTAATTTGATTGTTAGAATTAATACATATCTATGCATTGCCACCACAGATATGGTTAATGAAAAATGCAATAAACATATGGAGAAACAATAATAAATATGGTGTATCCTTGTATGAGTGATACCCAATTTTCTATTGAAATGAAGTCTTTGAGATAAATTAATATCATTTACAAGATATCACATAAATTGTAATAGTTCACTAGGTTAACTTTTGTCAGGATCCAAAGTACACTCTAGTCATAACATGGCGTATAGGACCTCGAGCAACCCTATACAAGCTGCTTAACATGCATATACAAGATAATAGAATCATAAAGAGTTCACAAGCATTTTTATATCATAGCGAGTTTGACAAAAGTAGCAGAAGTTTAACATAATTCTCAAAGTCATCTATTACATAGTAGGAGGGATTGGGACGTAACTCATACATCACATACACAATCTGAAATCAATAGACATGAAAGAAATAAGAGAGTCTCGGTCCTCGGAACATGAGGACTCACTAATCTTCAAAGTTTAAAAGGTATCACTAGCTACGAGTATGAGATGTAGAAGCGTCGGACCCTACATTAGTGAAACGATGTTGGCAAGAGTATGTGATAGTACAAAAAAATGTACCAAGTATGATAGTATTGAATAAGAGTCATAAAATCATGCTAAAATAACTTTACATGACATGAAATGACTAATTTAAATCATAAAATAACATGTTTGAAAACACAAGTCATAATCATGGTCAATGCACGCTAAACATCTTTCAAACATATTTGAGATACTTGTAGAAGTAACCTTAGTTCATTATTTTGGGAAGTTTTCCTTTAACCAACATATAGACCATGTGAGCTATAACATGGAATCCGATGTCTATCCCACACCGAAAAGAAATGTCCTTACTTTCAAAGGTAAGAACCATAAACTTCTAGCTTAAGTGGATCAACTAGCTAATGTCTATCTAAGACAAAACTATGGTGGCACATAATTATGAGATATGGGTAATCATCACTTGTCTACTAGGTGCCAAGCATAAATCCCATAAAGAATTCATTAATCTTAACTTGTCTTATCATGTTGGTACATGGCTAATCACTACTTGTCTTATCATCCATGGAAGGGCACACCAAGTATCCAATCCAAGCTAGAATTATATTAGAATAGCTTTGTAATCTTAATTAATCTTAGGTGAGAAAATGTTTCAAACTTATGAATCCTTTATGTGAGAAAATCATGTCACGATCATGTTTGAGTAGTACGTGAGAAATCATTTCACAACAACAACATGAATGCTTAATTCTCCAAAGCATCCTCAAATACTTTTCATCATTTTTATAAAGAAACATGCATATCATCATAAATTCATATTTCATAGTTCAAAACCAACATCATATCATCATAGTCTAGAAATCATGGGTCATGCATGGGTTTATAGGGTTTCAACTTAAAAACATGCAATTACTTCAATTCATGCATAAAAAGACATAAAACCATCAATAGATCATCGTTGAAAGGAACCCATGAGATAGATTGAAGAAAACCCTAATTTCAATTGGAGATTGTAGCTTATAAAATTGGAGAATTTAGGAACCCTATGGAGGAAAGAACTCCATAGGTGAATACTATCATACCTTGATGTCAAAAGGCCACAATCAATGGAGAATTAGATACTTGATCTTGAAACCCTAGACTTCTTCTTCTTAGAGGTTTAGAGAGACAAATATTTGGGGAAGAACTTTCGAGGGATTTGGGGAAATTTGAAGAATGATTTAGAATAGTTAAATTGTAGGCCTAGAAGACTTATATTTGGTCTAGGATTAAGATCAAAACGACCTAGTTCATACATTAATCAATTAGGGAAAAGACCAAAACACCCCTTAAAATAATTGCCGACCACTATCTACGGTTTGACGTATGGTCCGTAGGTCCTACTATGGACTGTCCTGATCGATCGTAGGTGGGGTTCAAGTTATGACCCCTAACGATGGGATCAATGTACGGTCTATTGGTAAACCTACGGTCCTTACATGGCCACTATAGGTCAAACTTTAATATTTAAAATTTTCTCTAAGTCTGGGGTCACCTACGAGACCTATCTACGACTAGTACATGCGAGACCTATCTACGACTAGTATAGTGAACGATTGAATGTCCTGGTTAACCGTAAATAGGGTACTGGAACTTGTTTTTACAAAATATTTACCCCTACCACCTATGGTTCTCACCTACGACCTTTAAGTGAACCTATGGTCTGTAGGTACAGAAAACAGCTAAGAAATTCAGAATATATTTCTTCTTTACAAATTCGAGGTATTACAATATCTCCTCCTTGGGATCATTTAGCCTCGAATGGAACTCGAGACATCACAAAGAGGATAGAAACTAGATCTAACAGCCCAACATGCATGCAATCACATAAATGCACATATCCGATGAGCAAAATAAACTCTAAGCTAAAACAATCCAAAACATCATCTCATGAGGTCTATATGCAACTCATACACAAATGCACATAATATCGAGAAAATCAATTAACTTAACTGATTTTTCTCAAGATTTAAACTTTTTATGAATATACATAAATGAGGAATCATGAGACTAACTAGGACACATCGAACCAAAAGAGTAAGCCATGAGTAACTAAATACCTCAAGCTACCGTAGGAACATAGGGAAAGAGATGAGGCTAACAGGATGTTATATCGACCTCGGCCTCGGCCTCCCAAGTAGAACCCTTGACTAACTAATTCATCCAAAGAACCTATACTGAAGCAACTTCTTTGTTTCTCAACTTCTAAACTTGCTAGCCCAAAATCTCAACCGTAATTTCTTCATAAGAAAGATTGTCCTTTATACCAAGACTATCCAATGGTACTATAGATGTCAGATCACCAACACATTTCTTTATTAAGGAGAGATGGAAAAACGGATGAACTGATGCCAAGTCATTAGGTAAATCAAGTTCGTAAGTGGTTTTACTTATACACCTCAAATATGATATAGGCCCATATAACAAGGACTACGTTTACCTTCCTTTCCAAATCTCATCACACCCTTTATGGGTGAAATTTTCAAATTGACCCAATCATTAGCATCAAATGCAAGATCTCTTCTTCTAACATCGACATAGGACTTTTGTCGACTTTTAGCTATTTTCAACCTTTCTCTAATAGGCCAAACTTTCTCCATAGCTTCATCTACGAATTCGTGACCTATCAAAGCAAATTTATCCACATCAAACCAACCTATAAGCTATCTACACCTCCTACCATATAGTGCCTCATATGTATGTCATCCCAATGTTTGAGTGATAATTAAGTACGCAAATTCAATCAAAAGGAAAATGAACATCCCAATTTCCCTTGAAGTCAATTACACAAGCTCTTAACGTATCTTACAAAGTTTGGATTGTATGCTCCACTTGCCCATCAGTTTCAGAATGAAAGGTCATACTAATTTTAACATGACTACCAAGCCCTTTTTGGAAGTATTTCCAAACCTTAAAAGTGAATTGGCTTCCACGATCGGATATAATAGATAGGGGCACTCTATGCAACCTAACCAATCTCCCATAGCTAAAAATTAGCATAGTCTTTCGCCAAATAAGAAACCTTGACATGGATTAAATTAGCTGATTTCATCATTCAATTAACAATAACCCAAATCGAGTCATGTTTTCACCGGGTAAAGGGTAAACCCACAATAAAGTCCATCTTCAAATATTTCCACTTCCAAGTAGGGATACTCATATCATAGGACAAAACTCCCAACTTTTGATGCTCAACTTTCACTTGTTGACAATTAGGACACTTCGCCACAAATTCCGCAATATCCTTCTTCATCCCATTCCATCAATAGACCTCACACAAGTCACGATACAACTTGGTGGCTCCTGGGTGAATGGACTATCAAGAACTATGGGCTTCTGGTAATATTTTCTCTCTCAGGTCATCTACATTGGGAACATACAAACAACCTTAATATCTAAGCACTGTTGACATACTCACTAGTTTGTTATTAATTCTTATCAAGTTGTTAGAGTAGATTTAGATTAAGTTGTTAAAGTAGTTCCTTAGTTTTAGTCAACTTAGTTACATATTAAGTTGTTAGAACAGTTTCTTCGAAGCAGTCAAGTTTGTTACATCTTACCTGTATTTAAGTTGATGTTACATTTGAATAAGATTCATTCAAGTTTGCTTTGATGCTCAATCTCTTTATGGTATTAGAGCCCCTCTAAGACTCTCACGAGTTCGATCCAAAAAATATTTTCCTCTCTTTGCGTCCAAACATGGTTGTTCCTGCTACCACCAGTGATAATGTTGCTGCAGTTCCGACTACCACACATGTGGTACAGTTCAATCCAGCTGCCCAATTACCTATCAAGCTGCAAGGTAACCTCAACTTTGCCACCTAGAAGACGCAACTAGTGATGCTACTCAATGGACACAAGCTCCTTCGGCATCTCACTGGTGCCAAATCTGCTCCGCCGACCACTATCACACAAACTGATAATACCATCTCCAATCCTGAATATGAGTTGTGGTTTTCCCAAGCCCAACTAATTCAACATGCAATGATAGCATCCGTTGACCCCACCATTGCTCCCATTATTGCAACTGCCTCTTCGGCAAAAATAGCTTGGAATCTCCTTCATACAGTTTATGCCAATAGGAGTCACACTCGCATCTTCAGCTTACGAGATCAGTTGCAAAACATGAAAAAGGCCTCCAAGACAGTTGCTACTTACCTACAGGAGATCAGATCAATTGTTGATGCTCTCAAAGTAGCGAGCTCTCTGGTGGCTGATGATGAACTAGCAGTCAAGATCTTGAGTGGCTTAGGTCATGAGTACCGTCAAATCACTGTCGCTATAAGAGCGCGCGACACATCCCTAAGCTTTGAGGAGCTATTCTAGAAACTCACGGACCATGAACTCTTTCTCAAACATCAAGATATTGAGAGGTCATCCTCCATCATCACGGCTGCAGTTGCCCAAAGGACCAACTTCTAGTCCCAACATCAGAAAAATAATCGTCGCTTCCCAAATCAATCTTCAAGACCACAAGCTCCAAGACAGGCGGTCCCTGGAAATCAACAGAATGGGAGACTACCTAGGCAAGCGGTAAAATACCAACTTTGCCAAAAGATCGGTCACACAGCTGATGTGTGTCGCTAAAAATTGCACAACCACTTTGAAGCTAAGGTCAACTTTGTGTCAAATCATCACTCAGATGCAAATCATTGGATCCTTGACTCTGGAGCAATTCATCATGTCACAACTGAGTCAGATAATCTTGAAGAATACACTGGCAATGAGGAAGTGTCCATGGGTGACAGTAAAACTATTCCCATTACTCACACTGGTTTAACTCAAATTAAGGCTTCTAACTACAATTTCATGCTCTCTAACACTCTTTGTGCTCCAGCTATCAAAAAGAACCTTATTTCTGTTGCTAAGTTTTGCACTGACAATCTGACCTCAATCGAATTTTTTCCACACTCTTTTCTTGTGAAGGATTTCAAAACTCAGACACTGCTGGTACAAGGACGGAATAAACATGAACTCTATGAGTGGCCACAGAGGGATCATGTGTCACCTTCCGCCAACTTCACCTCAACCAAAGTTTCCCGTCAACTGTGGAATTGTCGCTTGGGTCACCCTCATCTGAATATCCTAGACTTAGTGTTGAATAAATTTTCACTTCCCTTTTCCACCAAAGAAAAGTTTCATTTTTGTAATTCGTGCTCATCAAATAAAGCTCATCGTTTTCCATTTCAACCACTCACTTTAAATAGTAATGCACCACTTCAAACTTTGTTTAGTGATTTATGGGGTCCATCACCCTTTTTATCCATTGATAAAAAGCTGTATTACTGCATTTTTGTTGATCATTACACCAAATACACTTGGTTGTATACAATCAAAAACAAAAGTGAAGTCGCTTCAATTTTTGCATACTTTCATCCTTTAGAGGAAAAAATTTTGCAAATCTGCCCACCCTACACGCCCCAACGAGTTGCAAACGCTGAATGACGACATCGTCACATTGTCGAAACAGCTCGAACTCTTCTCAATGAAGCCTCACTACCATTTGAACTATAGTCCTTTTCCTGTCACCATGTTGTCTATCTCATAAATAGACTACCTACACCTAGCCTGAATAATGATTTTCCTTATAAAAAATTGTTTGGCGAACCGCCAAAATACTCTTCGCTGAAAATTTTTGGTTGTCTCTGTTATCCATGGCTTAAGCCATATACAAAAAATAAATTACAGCCTAGATCTACACCGTGTGTCTACTTAGGAGTTTCTATTGTTCATCATGCACACCTCTGCTTAATTCTGTGCACTCAAAAAATTTCGTCAGTCGTGATGTTCAATTTTGTGAAGATATTTTTCATTTCACTCAAATGTTCTCACACTTGAAAAATAAGTTTTCCACATTACAATGGGAAATCATAGTCTCAAGTCAGTAAGGATACTCATCCGGAAGTCCAATTAAATTTGGACTCCAATTTTGTTCCAACTCTTCCGCCTCCTATTCCTATCACCCTAACAGTTCCCTGTCATTCAAACACTCCAGAGTCCATGATTGAAAGGAAACTACCAGCAGTCTCCACTTCATCAAGTATGATTCCTATCTCTTCCCAACCTCCTTCACTATTTAATGAAGCAGCCCACAACACCTCTTAACCATTATACTATTCCCGTCGGCCACCAATCAACCAACAGCCACCGCAACAGCCAACAATTATGTCACCAGCCGTTGTCCCTCCACCATTCGGTGTGGTCACAAGGTCCAATAATAATATCTTCACACCAAAGAAAAAATCCAGCTTCTTGGCTCACCTTTCTCCCACTCCAAATACCTTTAAGCAAGCAGCTAAGCACATTGAATGGAAGAATGCAATGGATTTGGAATACGAAGCCTTAATGAAAAACCAAACTTGGGAACTAGTACCTAGGGACCCGATAAATAATGTTGTTGATTGTAAGTGGTTATTTCGCATTAAAAGGAAAGTTAATGGTTCTATTGACATGTACAAAGCGCGATTAGTCGCAAAAGGTTTCACACAATGTCCAGGACTGGACTTTCATGAACTTTCAGTCCGGTTGTCAAGCCAACCACCATCAGAATTGTACTTTCTATTGCAATTCAAAATAACTGGAAAGTGCAGCAGCTTGACGTGAATAATGCATTTTTGCAAGGTAACTTACAGGAGCAAGTATTTATGGCGCAACCGAAAGGCAATGTCAACCTTAATTTTCCCAATCATATATGCCGTCTCCAAAAGGCCATTTATGGCTTAAAACAAGCTCCTCGTGCATGGTATGAAGATCTCAAATCTCACTTGACTAAAATTGGGTTTGTTAAGTCTAAATCAGATGCTTCTCTGTTTATTTTTCCATCTGAAGTTGTCACGATGTATATTCTAGTGTATGTTGATGATATCCTCATTACTGGGAATTACCCAAACTTGGTCACACATGTAATAAACTCTCTGGCTTACAAGTTCTCCCTAAAGAACCTGGGTGAACTCAACTATTTTTTGGGATCGATATCAAACATGTTCCGAATGGGATTGTCTTATCACAATCCAGATACATACTTGAGATTCTCTCAGATGTGGATATGGCCGACTGTAAAGGAGTTACGACACCCATGTGCTCAAGTTTACCACCCAAAGCAGCCGATGGTTCATCTCCTGCCGATGCAACCTTGTATCGACGCACCATTGGTAAATTGCAATACTTATCATTCACGTGTCCTGATATTGCCTTTGCAGTTAACAAACTATCACAGTTTATGCAATCCCCAAGTCTGGATCATTGGAAAGCAGTAAAATGGGTTCTTCGATACCTCAAGGCATCATCAACGTCATGCCTGCAAATCTCTAGCCACTTTGATAGTAATCTGTATATGTACGCCGATGCTGATTAGGCAGGGGATCCCTGTGACAGAATATCCACATTTGGTTACATACTCTTCTTGGGACCAAATCCGATCTGTTGGTCCTCTAAAAAGCAACAATCAGTTGCTCGGTCCTCTACTGAAGCAAAATACAAATCGGTAGCCAATGCACTATCTGAAGTTACTTGGGTACACAATCTGTTAACTGAATTACGATATCAACTCTCACAAATGCCAAGCATTTTTTAAGATAATATTAGTGTTTCATTTCTCAGCAAGAACCCAGTCTTCCACACTAAGATGAAGCATATTGCAGTAGAATTTCACTACCTCCGCAACAGTGTGAAGTCAGGTAGAGTGGTAGTCAAATATCTTCCTGTCGGGGATCAAATTGCAGACACTCTCACAAAGTTGCTGCCCAAGCCTGCCTTCCTTCGGTGTTTATCCAAGTTAGGCATTGTTGCAGCACACCTAACTTGAGAGGGTGTGTTGACATACTCACTAGTTTGTTAGTTTGTTATTAATTCTTATCAAGTTGTTAGAGTAGATTTAGATTAAGTTGTTAAAGTAGTTCCTTAGTTACATATTAAGTTGTTAGAACAGTTCCTTAGAAGTAGTTAAGTTAGTTGCATCTTACCTGTATTTAAGTTGATGTTACATTTGAATAAGATTCATTCAAGTTTGCTTTGATTCTCAATCTCTTTAAGCACTACATCTCCCCCTTTGGAGAAAGCCTCAACTGACTTTTTCAGCAGTGCTTCCCATAACTCAATCAAGATCAGGTCAAGGCTTTGCTTTGCTTTCACTTATGACACAAAAGATGATTCGGAACCAATGTGAACAATAACACTACCTCTGGTGGAATCAACTAATCAAACACCCAATCGGGCTAATCCATGAACATCTCGCACCAACTCCTTCTTACCATCCTCAATATGAGCAATAATACCTATTGATAACATACTAAGAGCATCCGCCATCACATTTGCTATGCCAGTGTGATAGAGAACACTCATGTCCTAATTCTTTAGTAACTCAAGCCACCTCTTTTGGTGAAGATATAGATCTTTCTGTTTACACACATATTGCAAACTTTTGTGGTTGGTAAAGACATCAACTTAAACACCATATAAGTAATGCCCCAAAATATTTAAAGCAAACACAATCGCCGCTAGGTTTAAATCATGGGTAGGATAATTCTTTTCATGATTCTTAAGTTGCCTTGAAGCATAGCCAATGAATTTTCCAGTTTGCATAGGGACACATCCTAACCCAATTCTTGAAGCATCACAATAAACCACAAACCCATTGTTCCATTCGGTAAATTCAACACTAGAGCAAAAGTAAATCTATCTTTCAATTCCTAAAAACTACTTTTACAAGCTTCCGACCATAAGAATTTGTCTTTCTTTTGTGTCAATGCTATCAATGCTGAGGCAATCGAAGAAAATCCATCCACAAACCTTTTATAGTAATCGACTAAACCAAAGAAGCTTCTAATATTCGAGGGGGACAGAGGTTTAGGCCAACTCTTAACTGCATCCGTCATCTTAAGATCTACCTCAATTCCCTTTCCAGAAACAATATGACCAAGAAAACCACATTTCTTAACCAAAACACACACTTACTAAACTTTGCAAAGAGTTGTTTGTCGTTAAGGACTTGCAACAAAATCCTCAAATGATCGATATGCTCTTCTTCACTCCTTGAACACATCAACATATAATCAATTAACACGATTATGAACATATCCAATTATTGTCTAGAAACCCTATTCATCAAATCCATAAATGCGAACGGAGCATTAGTAAACCCGGATGACATTACCCAAAACTCATATTGACCATATTGAGTCTGAAAAATGGTCTTCAGAATATCATATTCCTTCACCCTCAATTGGTGATAACTCGATCGTAGGTCAATCTTAGAAAAGTGAATTTCCCCTTGAAAGTGATCAAACTAGTCATCTATACTTGGAAGAGGATACTTATTTTTGTGGTAACCGTGTTCAACTAGCGGTAGTCGATGCACATGCGAACTGAACCATATTTCTTTCAAACAAATAAAACGGGAGCACCCATGGAGAAATACTTGATCGGTTGAAACCCTTATCTAACAAATCTTTCAATTGCTTCTTTAATTCCTTAAGTTATGCCGAAGTCATTCAGTAAGAAGGAATAAAGATTGGTTGCGTATCTAGTAGAAGGTCAATGCCGAAGTCTATTTCCCTTTCTGGGGAACACCCGGTAGATTATCGAGAAACACTTCCGAAAACCCATTAACAACAGAGACCGACTCAGCAATAGGGGTTTCAGAATCCATATCCCTAACCCAAACAAAATGATATATGCAACCCATAGAAATCATTTTTCTAAATTTAAGACAAGAGACAAACTGACTCTTAGGTATACAATTTCCCCCTTTCCACTCTAGAATGGGTTAACTTGGAAACTGAAACTTGACTTCTCGGGTTCTACATTTAATAGAAGCATAACATGAATGCAACATATCGATACCAAGGATAACATGGAAATCTAACATATCAAGCTCTACAAGATCAACATAAGTGACTCTATGTGATAAGGAGAAGGGACAATTTCTATAGACTATCTTAGCTACAACAGATTCACCAATAGGAGTAGAGACAGAAAAAAGGGTCTAATAACACATCTAGAAGAATATCAAACCTCATACCCACATATGAGATCACAAAAGGTAAGGTAACAACGGGTTCAAGCAAAGCATAAACGTCAAGATGAAAGAGTTTGAACAAATTGGTAACCACATCAAGAGAACCCTCTTGCTCATGATGACAAGTCTAGAGTTCATCAAATCCATTGTGTTTCTCCCTCCCACTAGAACCCGAAGAAGGGTAAGGTCTAGCCCATTGAGGATTATCTCCTTCATTCTTAGCAACTGAGGAATAGTCCCTTATCTTATAATCCATCTTTCCAGAGCTAAAACATGCATTAGAATAAGCTTGGGATTTTCCCTCATGCTTCCTTCCACATTTAACATAAGTAGATGAGGAAGATCCACCACCATATCCTCCTTGAGGTTTAGGATTAGACACTATATCTTTATTGAATTTGGAAGAACATTGGAGGAACCTTGACCGGAAAACCTTTATTGAAACTTAGAACTACCATGTCCATCGAACCTTGAATGTGAAAAGTCACTATCACCGGTCCTAGCCTTCTTTGTCTCGCTAGATCTTTCCTTAAGTTTATCTTCTTGTATTTGTTGAGCATGCATCATTAAGCGATAAATGTCCATATCATTGATGTTCAAGGAGATACAACATTTTTTACTACAATCTTGGACACTCACGAAACAAACTTACCCATCTTTGCCCTAGGATCGACAATCATAGTAGGGCATATCTAGACAATTGTGTGAACTTCAAAACATATTCCTTCACACTCATGTTTTTTGATGAAGATTGATGAATTCAAATATTGGTGCCTCCCTTGTCTCAAGGGGAAAGAACCTATCAAGGAAAGTTACCTTAGACTTTTCCCAATCAAGAAGACCCGTATCAACTGCCCTCTCTCATTTCCATTGGTTGAACCAGACTTGAAAAACACCCTTAAGTTGATAAGCGGCCAATTCTTCCTTTTTCACTAGAGTCACTCCCATGATTATCAACACGTTGTACACTTCATCAATGAACTCTTGAGGATCTTCCTCAACCTTGGAACCATGAAACTCTAGAGGATTCATTCTAGTGAAGTCCCTCACTCTAGATGCCTCCATACCCACATTTGGGTTCACGAGGACCACAACCTCCCTATTGGCTTGAGTCGTCATGGCTTGGGCCAATACTTGAAAAGTAGTCCTAAACTTCGCATTAGTCACTTTCTCGGCCAAAGAAATGAAGAGAACTTGAGTAGCTTGAGGAGCTTATCATTGCATCTTCTCATTTGAATTCCTCATAACATATGCTCTTCGAGGGGCCATATCTTGAAAAACATCGGATATGGATTATGAGAAGGACACATAGAGATACACTATCACACGACTTTAGAATAATGAAAGATGTTGAGTTTCCTAATCATCTTATATCTTTTTATTAATAAATGTGGCGCGCTTTACACTCATGAACAATACTCTACTTGACGTGGCTTAGAGACTTCTAGGACCTATCTTAACTGTGTGCTATGAATACCAAGATTATCATGGCCCAAAGTACACCTAGTCATAACATAGCGTATAGGACCCTGAGCGACCCTACACAAGCCGCTTAGCATGTAAATACAATATAATAGTATCTTAATGAATTCAAAAGCATTTTTATATCATAGAGAGTTTGACAAAAGTAGCAGAAGTCTAACATAAGTCTCAAAGCCATATATTACATAGTAGGAGTGATTGGGATATAAGTCATACATCACATACACAATCTAAAATTCATAGATATGAAAGCAATAAAAGAGTCTTGGTCCTCGAAACATGGGTAGTCGCGGGTTGTCTTATCATCCATGGAAGCGCACATAGATAATCCAAGGTAGAATTCATTAGAATAGCTCTTTAATCTTGATTCATCTTAGGGGAGAAAACCTTTCAACCTTATGAATCCTTTATGTAAGAAAATCCTTTCATAATCATGTTTTAGTAGTATGTGAGAAATCCTTCTCAACAACAACAACAACACTGAAGCTTTACTCTCAAAGAAATCTCAAATCATTTTCATCAATTTCATAAAGAAACATGCATATCTTCATAAATTCATCTTTCATAGTCCAAAACCCAAATTGTATCATCATAGTCTAGAAATTGTGGGTCATGTATGGGTTCGTGGGATTAATCTTAAAAAATGCAATCACTTCAATTCACGGATAAAAGGACATAAAACCATCAATTAGATCATGATTGAAAGGCACCCGTGACATTAAAGAAAACTCTAATTTCAAATGGAGATTTTATCTTGTAAAATTGGAGAATTTAGTAACCCTGTGGTGAAAGAACTCCATAGGTGAATACTGTTATAACTTGATGTCAAAATGCCCACAATCGATGGAGAATTAGAGACTTGATCTTGAAACCTAGACTTCTTTTTCCTCTTCAAGCTTTAGAGAGAGAAATAATGGGTGAAGAACTTCGGAGGGATTTAGGAAAATTTGAAGAATAATTTAGAATAGTTAGATTTTAGGCTTAGAATACTTATATAGGTTTTAGGATTAGAATCAAAACATCCTGACCACCCAACGCTATAAATTAAATATTTAAAACAGTAACTATAAAAAATATTTACACAAGTAGGTTACTTATAAGGTAATTATAGATATTTATTCTACCTTAATATAACTAAGGTAGAATAAATATTTTAGATACAATGAGCAAACACAACATTTTCCTCACAGGTTAAAACAAAACAAGAAATGGAAATTGCTTTTAGCGTCGGTGGAGAGGTTGAGTCATGCTCCCACAATTAATAGAAAAATCATTCAACAAAAAAATGGAGATGTCAAGCCTCATCATTTTGATCCAGTTCTCTTAGTTCAAATTACTCATATACACATAAGCTTTGACTACCTTGAAGTTCAAGAACAATTAACAAGTTAAGAAAGCACAACACTGATTTATCAGATGACTATTGTAGTTTGTTTCCTAGTTCTCATGTCTCATTGAAATTGTTTGTGCTTTCATCACAATGTTTGTCAAAGTGAAACAAAAAACGACCATTCATTCACAGAAGAAGTAAAAGAAAGAAAAATATTGTTAGAAAAAGAAAATAAACAATGTGACACATTATACTACTAATAAAAGTTATTACTAGTTTGCAATTTCAATCTATATAGCTCGTGTTCTCATTCAAACTGTTCGTAATTTCATCACAATATTTTCTGGAGTGTAAGAAGATTTGACCATTGATTCATGAATGAAAATATTATCAAACGGGTAAAATTAACAGCATGACATGATATACTAGTAATAGAAATTTCATTAACTACTAGGTTGCATCATTGCTTCCTAAATCTCGTGTTCTCATTAAAGTTATGCCTTTTAAACCTCCGTTCAAGATATCAATTACATCATCTGCTAGAAATATAAAACCAATATACTTTAACCTAATGATAATTTTGCTTCATGTAAGGAGTAATTTTTATAAGGACCCACACAGTACAAGAATATTAAAAATAACAACACTTCGATAGTCACTAGGTAACTCATCAAACACATTGAAAATAACGAGATTTTTTTTATTCTCGTGTAACTCATCAAACACATTGAAAATAAAAAAAATTTTATTTTATCCTGTAACTCATAAAAAAAATTAAAAATAATGATTATTTTATATTCGACGTGTAACTCATCAAGCACATTGAAATAACGAAGATTGTATATCCGTAACTTATCAACTACATTGGAAATAACACCAATTCTTTTGTTCATCTTGTAACTGATCAAACACATTGAAAATAATGACAATGCAATATCCATCATCTAACTCATCAAACACATTGAAAGTAAGGACAATTTTACATTCATCATGTGACTCATCAAATATATTTAAACTAACAAAAATATTATTCATCATGTAACTCATCAAATACATTGAGAATAACAGTAATTTTATATTCATATATCATGCAAATCATCCAACACATTGAAAATAACGACAATTTTATGTTTATAATGTAACTAATTAATTTATATCCAAACCATATCTAAAAGAGGTATAGGAAATCGGGCTAAATGTAACTTCTTGCCTTATTTTGCATTTCCTAATCTAAATACATAATTAACTCATATTTGTTTATTTTTTGCTACTCTAGAGAAATATAATTAAAGAGAACATATACCATAATATCATATGAAAAAATTGCTCCAAAAAACATTTGATCATCATAGTGAAATATTGATATAGAGGAGGACAGTTGTATTACAGTATCATCTGGCAGAACGAGCATGAACCTTCAGCCTTGTTACTTATCATATCTTTATCATGTTGCAACAAGTCACTGAAATTAGAGAACAACCTTAAAATAATCTTACAGTGGTTGTTTTATTTTTCAATGGGTTGAGAGAGA
>JAJOOE010018845.1:0-22300 GCA_036250405.1 Solanum raphanifolium | reverse complement strand
TTTTCAAAGGATTCAACGATTTAAATGAAGCACTAGACTATGCTAAAGGGACTCTTGGGCCAAACTATTTCATAAGTCCAGCTTTAAGACAGACTACAAGATCATCTTTCCTACAATACAATATTCAAAGGGATACTGACAAAATAATTTTCTGCGATCATTGTTCTTCAATGACTGAAGGATTCAAAAGACTAAACCAGACCATCGAGAAACTAGAGACTAAAAAGGAAAAAATGACACAACATATCCACTCATTACAAGAAAGAATAAGGTTTTTACTTGGAAATACTAATCAAAACATACCATTACAAATACAAGACTACCCAAAGGGACCAAAGAGTTCTCCATCTCATTTAAAAATGGATAAGACGGGTGTACATTCCCCCAACGAATGTAGAAAGAGCTATTGTATCAGCTAAAGGTACAGCTAGTCCCGTTCAAACAGTAGCGGGTAAAGACTCAACAAATCCGTTGATGGCTGACACTTTACCAAAAAGTGTAAGGATCCTGCCAGCAAGTTTCAATACGGTGGCAGAGACAAGCAAAAAGACAAAGGGATTCCTACAAAAAAGAAAAAAAAAAGAATAGAAAAAATAATAAAAAGTTCCCTTTGCAAGTTACTTAAAGAAAAAACTAAAGAGGTTATACAAGAAAACCCAAAACCAGAACCAACAAATTCTGATCCTGAAGACACAGGGAGTAGAAGTGATGAGAACGATATATCAATAGACCAATTTACTCAGCACTAGACCCGAATGAAGACAATAATTCAGGAATGAGTTTCGATTCCAAAGCACTACACAACCTTGATACCTAGAGAAATACGTAAGCAATGATGTCAACGAAAGAATATGTAAACAATGACATCATAAGCCACTACTATAAAGAAGACTCTACTACCTATAAAGAAGACTCCACTCCTCATAAACGGACAAGAAAAAAGACAATTATTTTGAAAAAAATCTTTCAAAACCATGTGACGATGGGGCCCAAAGAGCACCTGGCATTAAAGAGAGATTTTTTTCAACATTTGAAATCCGAACTTCAAATCCGGATCTACTCCTATAAATAGGGACCATTTGCAAGAAGAGAAAGATAGAGCGAAGAAGTAAGCAGAGCATACAGAAAAGAAGAAATTTAGTTCTAAAAATTAGTTTGATATTTCCTTTCCCTTTCCAAAAATAAAAGGAGTGTAAGTGTTTGTTTGTTGTGTTTGTGTACAAAGAGTGTGAGTGTTTATTTTCTGCAAGTAGCTGCAAGGTTTCCCGGGGACTCCCGAAAGGGAAACCTCATTCCGACCATTATCATGTAAGTAGTTATCTGTTTTCTAGATCTTAGTAAGTTTCTCCCTATATAATGTATTGTTATTATGAATGTATAATATGATGTTTATATTACCATGATGTTAATATGTTCATATACCCTTTAAATTACTCTTAGTAAATGGTTAGTTCTTTACCTTCTTAGTAACTCCGATAGATTAACCTGTAAATACCTAGGGAAATTGAAAGTCTGTCATGGTCAAGGAACCGAAATGATTGTGTATCCCAGGGTGTGGTTAAAGAAGCAGGAGCTAAGAACATGGGTTAAAGAAAATAGATGAACATAGTAAGGTAAAGTGAAATGAACTTTTGAAAAAAAAAAATTGGGAGAAATTACTTAGATTTAGTAATAAAAAACTACTAAACTAGATAACGGAGTAGGAAGAGGTAGTACTGAGTAGGATTTTAACTTAGGATTTACATTATCAATCGAATACACCTTTGCAAGCAGGACACCGAATGCAATTTTTATTGACTCTTTACTCTATACACTCTACTATTGAATCTGTCGTTAACCATTTTACATATATGAGCCTTTTGTTTTTTCATGTGTTGTCTTCCGTTATTGTTTTGTTCTTTACTATACGATTATTGATGATCAAAGCGTTATGCAAATCATCAAAAATTGACCATCAGTGGCGAAGCCAGAATTTTCAATAATGGGGTTCAAAATCTATAAAATAGACACATAAAGTAGTCGAAGGGGGTTCGACTTCTACTATATATATATATATATAAAAAGTTATTTTACCCATATATAAATAATATAATTTTCCATCGAAGGAGGTTCGGATGAACCCCATTAGTATAAGGTGGCTCCGCCCCTGTTGACCATGGCTAAAAAAATATTGGAACCGTGCCAAGCACGGGCCATGCCCATCTAGTATAATATAAGCAAACAAAGTCAAAAGAATTTTTGTTAGGCTTAAAAGGTCATCTTTCAGCACTACAAAATGTAGTAATGTGTAGTACTATGTAAACCTTCCCCAAACAGTACTAACAAGATCAAAGCTCTGTCATTTACTTGTATTGGTGCATATTAAGTTATAATATATTATCTTGATTAATAAAATAAAATAAAATAAACTATATAATATAAAGTCCCTCAACAACAATACTTCATAGCAGAAACAAGCATTCCTGTCCTCACTTTTTTCTCTCCATTAAGATCAATGGCTGTGGTAAACTCTCTTTCAACACCTTTTCTAATTACCAAATCATCTTTCACTACAAGGACAACAAGGCTGCCTGTCCACAGGCAAGTGGTGTTTGCAAGTATTCATGACAATATTTCAAACAACATCTCATCATCATCATCGTCATCAACAACAATAACAATAACAATAACAACAACTACTCCGTGTCAGATCAAATCAACCTCGAAAAATGGGCTTAAGGTATTTCGTTGATCTTTTTACCAAAGGTGATGGTGGAATTCGATCCACAAGACTTTTGTTTGTTTTGATATTATATCAAATTATATTAGGCCTAGAGTCTATCTAGACATGTATTAGAATAGGACTTATTCCAATTATTGTGAATTGGTGTTGGACCTTCATATTAAATTATCCATACATCAAATGTCCAGTTTTGAGTGTGAAAAAGGAATGAAAGGTTTCTTTATATGGATTTGAGCAATCCTCCGTTCAAAAGCTAAGTTTTGAATTCAGTTAGATGCAAGATCTATTAATCATTTGTTGCTCAAAACATATCAATTGGTAGAGATCATAACAATTATCTTTGTTTATTTATCCTTCTTTCTGCTAATAAGTAGGAGGACTAATCATCCGATCGATAGATTTTGTTTTAGAATTTTGAAATAATATTTGGAGATCATTTTATGTAAGTGATTGTTTATCAAACTGACACGTTATTTCAATTTCAAACTTGAAATATGAAATTTGAAGTTCGAAAAACAAAGTTTAATTTTCACCCGTCCAAACACAAGCTTTCAAATAGCCTTTATCAACTCAATTTCACTTATTGGTACTATTTTTATTTTCAAATATCAACCAATTCATGTGCAAACGTCTACTGATTTTTCGCAATATATAGGTATTTGAAGATACGTCAACGGGTGTAGTTTGTTATAGAGATGAATATGGAGAAATCACATGTGAAGGATATGATGAAGGCCCTCGTTTTTGCCACCAACCCCCAAAATCTCCGTCTAAATCAAGGTATATATATATGTAACATTATTATTATAATAATTTATAGAACATATATATACCTATAACGTTATAAATACGACCATTTAATTAATTTTATTTTTGATACTTACTATTAACATGTTACAATATCCAGAGATGAAGAGATTGTAGGGCTCCTCCAAAGAAATTGGCTTCATATAGCTGATGTTGCTGTGGAATGAAGAGACTTTGTGCATTCTTAACGGGCTTAATCGACGCGACTATATATGCCTCAAGTTCAAGCTAATTAGATATTGTTACTTGAATACTATGTATTCATTCAGTTCTATTTAGACTCATGATAGTCGTCGCTGTTCTAATAGCTAGTTTTGACAAAAAGATGACGGATATTGACTTGCCTTTTTTTTACTAATTAAGATGTATATAAGTAGTACAATTTGTGTATTGGCAATTTATTTTTCACTTTCAACCTAATGTTTTTGCTTCCAATCACCCACCCCACCCTCAACATCATTTTTTTTTTTTTTTGGGTCTCGCCGACTTTTGATATGAAACTCAAATTTAAAATTGTATGATCATCTTATTTATAAATATTATATTATCAGATCAATAGATATATTTTAATTTATTTAATTATATCAACAACATGTTGACGTATGTGGATCAGAATTTTTTTTCCATGAACCTAACACGTGAAAGTTTTTTTTTGATGATAGGTGTGGTGAGACAAAACTCAAAACTTTCTTTTAAGTTGTGCGAGTGTATGATTAAGTTAAGTTTAAGTTATTAAACGAATAGTTAACCCATTATAGAGATAAACTCAAAATACATGCTAATTAGATTTGTTATTTGGTTTAAATCTTCCATTGAGTCCGTTGCTATCTCGATGTTGGATAAATGTGACGAGATTGCTAGTTGCATGCCATAGTAAATTGCCAATATTTCAGCATGTAACGCATTAAGTGCGTTGTTTTTTTGGTTTCATAAGAGAGATACTGGAATTCAGCTGCTCTTTGGATAGGTTTATCCGTTGGAATATAATCACTTCTATGGTTGTGGTTCCGTTGGAGCCAAAATACTAAAAGGGAAAACGAGTTTCCATTTTAGATTATGTTGTAGGGTCAGTTTGATGTTTTTAATGGAGACTAACCAATGGGGATCGTTAGATGCATGAATACTAACTAGTATCCCGAAGTGTTCCCAATATTTTCTTACCAGAGAGATGTGCTTGGCTGATTCAGGTAGCCCACAATGTAAACAGTTAAGACTGATCGGAGGGTTTTGTTGATATTGGTGCATGAACTAGGTTCTGCTTTAGCCATTAGAATAAGATCATCCGCAAAGAATAGATGTGATAGATTTGGTCCCTTTCCTGCAATTTTGATAGGTTTCCTTCATTTACTTTGGACGCTTTGTTGATGTTCGACAAGTACTCCATACATAATATAAAGATATACGGTGACATAGGGTCCCCTTGTCGTATACCTCTAGAGGGTTCGAAGAATTACGTTCGCATACCGTTTACTAGTATTGACACCTTACTAGTTGTGATACATGACATGATTATGGAGGATAACTTGGGAGGAAAGTTAAAAGATTGAAGGGTATATCTAATGTAGGACCATTCTATTTTGTCGAATGCTTTCTCGAGGTCAATCTTCATAACTATATTCCCAGCTCTACCTTTCATTCTCTTAAAGTAGTTTATGAGTTCTTGCACTATTATAGCGTTGTATGTGGTCTATCTATTCTTGAGGACGCTCGCTTGATGTGGACCAATTAGTTGATTCATTAATGGTTTAAGCTTGTTGGCAATAACTTTAGTTAATATTTTATACGTTGTGTTGCAAAGGCTTATAGGTCTGAAGTTTTTTAGAGCCGTCGCATTTCTAGTTTTTGGGATCAAACAAAGTTGCATTTATGTGTGGGTCAATAAAACCATTAGCCCATGTTTCTTTACAGAAATCCACTACTGAGTTCCCCACACTTCCTCAGTAGTTTTGGTAGAAAAAAGGGTGGATTCCGTCAGGCCTAGGTGCCTTGTTTGGTTGGAAGGAATTGATGGCGTCCTAGATTTCTATCTTGGATAGATCCTCATCTAGGCTAGATAGGTCCAGTTGAGGCGCAAGACCAAGGTGCTCATGTCTATTATTTGAGTACAGCTGACTAGTCTGAAAGAGTTTTTTGTTGTAGTCGTGGGTATGCTGGATAATTTTGCCTTGCTCATACACCCAGCTACCATCCTCAATTTGTAGAGCATTAATTCTATTACGTCGTCTTTGATTTAGGGTAGTTATGTGGAAAATTTTGGTATTTGCATCCCCTTGGCTAATCCAATTAATGCGTGATCTCAACTTTAGGGTAGTTATGTGGAAAATTTTGGTATTTGCATCCCCTTGGCTAATCCAATTAATGCGTGATCTCAACTTCCAGAAGTCATCTTCGGACTCAATAGTTTGTTGAAATCGAGCGTCAGTGTTCGCTCAAGATCCTGGAGGAAGTTACTTTCAACATATCTAGGGGATGCTTGTATTCCCCTGAGCCTATTGATGATATTTTGTTTTTTACGGAAGATGTCCCAAAGGTTAACTTACTCCAAGTTGTGGCTTCAGTTTCAAAGTTCCGTACAGATTCAGCTAAAGGACAACCTTTACCCCAGATTGAGTTGACTATATTCTTAAAGTCGGGGTGCGATGTCCACATAGTTTCCAGTCTAAAAAGTTTATTAATTATATTATGGGGGTTCTTTTGAGAGAGATAAGTAGAGGACAGTGATCCGAGTGTGTACACGGCAAGTGGTAAACTTGGGCGTCGGGGTATTTTTGTAACCACTCGTCATTAGCCATAAATCTGTCCAATCTCTCAAGGATCAGCTTTGATTTGTTTTTAAATATTTTATTTAGTCAAGTGTACTTGCTACCCTTATAGACCATGTCTATAAACTGGCAGTAATTTATGACGTCGATAAAGTCCCTAGCACGTAAGCAGTTAATAGGGTTACCGCCGTTTTTTTCAAAATTTGAAGTTAGCTCATTAAAATCACATCCGATGAGCCACATACCTTTATAAGATGTTTTAATGTTCCCAAGATTTTCCCATAAGATCTTCCTATTACATCTAGAGGAGCTAGTATAAATGCAACTAAATAGCCAAGTAGATGTAGAAGAGTGTACCTTAATCATTGCATGCACTTCTTGTGAGGTTGTTGTGATCTAGTCAAGCTCCAGAAAATTGTCGTCCCAAAGTACGACGATACCTCCTGAGTTCCCAATAGCCGGGACTTCTATCATTTTGTTAAAAGGAAAGCTTTCTAGGAGGGTCTGATGGCACTGCATCTTAGTTTATAGAAGAGCCACCAAAGGTGGCTTATGCCAGTCGAGTAGGGAACGAAAATTCCTCCTAAATTCGGCTCCATTACAGCCTCTACAATTCCATACAATTATATTCATTGGTGTGGTTGAGTTTCGCAGGTCTATCAATGGCAGACTCCTTCTGGCTTCCGCCTGAGCTGCATGTTCCCTAAATAGTGGGTTCATGATTAGAACATAGCTCCTTCATATATAATCTCTTATGATCATAGTATTGGGTAGGGAGTTCCGGTAATCTCAACCAAATTGCAATGATAGTTTCCTTTGCACTTGATGCCACGAAGTTTGGTTGCCATCGCCTTATGGATAGGAAGAAACCATTGATGAACCAGGGACCCCCATGGAGGGCCTTGTTCATGTTTTCTTCCTTAAGGAATTTTACCGTGGAGTAGTCATGTCCTAGGTCGATTAGTAAGATTTCCTCGTTTGTTTTCCATAGGGCTGTTAGCTTACTTTTCAGGTATAAGCGGGTCATATTTTCCCTAATAGTTTGATGATAAGCAAGTAGGCCGATGGTTGATAAATTCTTGTTTTTTCCGCACCTGAGAGGATGATAGCATTATCATCCCCCTTGGTTAAGGCCTAAGGGGTCTATCTTGTTTGACCTTTCTTCGCAATCCATTTGGTCCGTCAGTATATTATCATTTATTAAGTGGATGGTCGTTAATTGGCTAATTTGGCTTGAAAAAATGTAACATGTCCCATCATTATGGTCTCATCATAGAGGAGGTACTGAACAACCTCAACTATCACTATGAACTTAAATACACGGAACATTAGAGGTATGTGCAACGCACATATTCAAAAATGAACATGTAACACACGTGTTAAAAAATACTAGTAATAAGTATTATAAGTAAAAAGAGTTCATTGCTTATCTTGGACAAAATAACTAAAAGAATTCAAAGTTCATCTTCCTCATATAAAAAAAGTTGATTTGCTTCGATTAAGAATGAATCATCATCCAAAAATAGAAGGGAGAAACACCTTAAACAGGAACGCTATCACTTGTAATAAAGTTTTGAGGAAATACATAATTACCCCATGGAACTTGTACCCTTTTTTTAAGTAGACACCCTAAGTTTGCAGGGGTCCTATTACCCCACAAAACCATCCAAAAGCACAATAAATACATCATTTTGACTCGTTTCAAACCCATCAGTGTTGTCACGCAGGTTGGGCGCGTCAAGGAATAAAAAAACAACATCCAACCAATGTTAAAACGCCATGTGGCATTCCCAATTTGAATTAGCTTCTTCATTAAATAGACCACCTTCCCAAAATTCTCCATTGTTAGCCATTGGAGATCTGCAATTTCTCATTTTAATTGCTTTTTTTTGTTTAAAATATGTGAAATCAATTTCCTGTGATTAGGTTTTGAGGGAGAGATGTCAAATGCAAGACAAACGAAATACACATCAAACAATGTAAAATAAACTAACGACTAATCACTACAAAATTCACTTACAATGTAAAATAAACTTTTTTTCAAAGATTTTTCAAATAACTAACCTATGAGCCTTCACTTCTTTGTTCCGACACCACTATTCAACAAATTTCAACCAACAATGTTACCAACTAGCTTTGCCTCATGAAGTTTCTTAGGGTTTTGATCGGTCGAAGAGAGAGACGAGGGTAGGTGAAAGTGAAATGGGTTGGAAATTTCTTAGGATTTGGGTTACGGGTTAAAAAATGAATGGGTTAGGATAAAACCTGGCCTTTGTTAAATGGGTTGGAGGTGTGGCACACGCTCTTGGATTGAGAGCACTGATGGTGAAAAAATTATGTATTTATTGTGCTTTTGGATGGTTTCGTGGGGTAATAGGATCCTCATAAAGTTAAGGTGTCTACTTAAAAAAAAGGTATAAGTTTCATGGGGTAATTATGTATTTCCTCTAAAGTTTCTAAACAAACTTAAAATTCAAAGTTCCTCTTATCAAGATGGTGATTTTATTATCGAGCAAGAATGAATCATAGTCGGTCCTAAAGAGGTAACCAAAAAAAATTGACTTAACGCAAATATAAATTTGTTGGCGAATAAATAATAAATATTAAATTATTACATCAAATAATAATACTATATAAACTAACATATTAATGTATGATTTTTTACCATTTCGATGTATTGTTAGCATATAACATTTTATTTCATGAACTTGATCAAAATGATAGCGTAGTGGTACATCATAAAGAAATATTTTGCCACACACTCGACATGCAATTAAATTAGTATAAGTCACCATTATGTTTCCCTTAACTAAGCTGATATTGATTCAGCTTAGTTAAGAGAAACATTACGGTGACTAATTATACTAATTTAATTGTATGTCGAGTGTGTGGCAAAATATTTCCTCATGTTGTGTCACTACTCTATCATTTTGATCAAGTTCATAAAAGAAAAGGTCATATACTAGCAATACAAAGAAATAGTAAATCACACATTAACATATTAATTTATATTTTATTCCTATTTGATATTCATTATTATATTTATTTTCCAACCAATTTATATTTGTGTTAAGTCGGATTTTTTTTGTTACCTCTTTTAGGACCGACTATAATTCATTCTTGTTCGATCAGTTGATAGGTTATACGGAAGACTTATCAACATTAATTAGATTTGTATTATCATATATATACCAAATAGATCCTGATTGGATGTAATCTCTCAACTTTTAACCCAATAGGAACTCTCTGGTTGAGATTGCTTTAAGGAAGATAATTTGCTAATCGAATCAAAATAAAGCCCCACCCTAAAAAGGAATTGATAAACAATTCGATCAGGAGCACTTTCCCCTATAAGGAAGTTTTTAAATAAATTAGGAATTTAAAGTTCCTCTTTTCCTCCAATAAAGAAGGCGAATTATTAATCAAACCAAAATAAATTGCCTCCCTTAAAGAGAATGGAGGAACATTCTTGTTGCAAGTGTTTTTTTGTTGCAAGTATGTTTTCAAGTAAACTAATAATCAAAAGAATCTTTTCCTTGCTTAAGAATGTGATTCACTCATCGAATTAAAATGAATCGCTTTCCTAAAAGAGAATGTAGAAACACTCTAGTGAGGATCGCTATAAGGAAGTTTTTCACATAAACTAATAATTCAAATTTCATCTTCCTTGTATAAAAAAAAATGTGATTTGTCTCGATTTAGAATAAATTGCCACCTAAAAATAGAAGGGAGAAACACCATTGATAGGCGCGCTTTCCTATGTAAAGAAGTTTCCAACCAAACTAAAAGTTCAAAGTACCATATTCATGAAATTTTTACTTTCCTTATACAGTGTATGTAGCAGTAACATATTCCTACAATCTTATATGATTATATGCAAAATCTTGTACTAAATCACTTGTACTACTCGTGCAACGCACGTGCCCGACATGGATGGTCGTTAATTGGCTAATCAAGCTTGAAAAAATGTAACGACATGTCCCATCGTTATGGTCTCATCATAGAGGAGGTACTGACCAACCTCAATTATCATTATGAACTTAATTACACAGAACGTTAGAGGGCCATGCAACACACGTACTCAAAAATGAACTCATATAACTCACGTGTTAAAAAATTAGTTAGTCTTATAAGCAAAAAGAGTTCATTGCTTATCTTGGACAAAATAACACAAGGCTTATTGTCTTCTTTGAACATAGAGTTAAGGAACATAATGCTAAAGAAGTAGATGCTAAATTTGGTAGGAAATAGTATTGGTGTCATAACTATACTACCAGTGAACAACTCCAACATAACTTTTGATTTCACTCTGGTTAGATCGCTGCCCTGGTAAGGAAGTTTTACTTAAACTAATAATTCAAAGTCCATCTTCCTCATATAAAAAATGTTGATTTGCGTCGATTTAGAATGAATCACCATCTAAAAATAGAAGGGAAAAACATCCTAGATAGAAGCGCTTTCCCTTGTAAGAAAGTTTTAAACAAACTAAAAATTCAAAGTTCTTATTAAGATTGTGATTTTCTGATCGAACAAAAATGAATTATAGTCGGTCCTAAAGAGTTAACAAAAAAAATTGACTTAACGCAAATATAAATTTGTCGACGAATAAATAATGAATATCAAATAATAATACTATATAAACTAACATATTCATGCATTATTTTTTAGCATTTCGTAGTATTGTTAAAATATAACATTTTCTTCCATAAACTTGATCAAAATGATTGAGTAGTGGTAAATCATAAAGAAATATTTTGTCACACACTTGACATGCAATTAAATTAGTATAAGTATATGTTATTTTTCTTTTAAGTAAGTTAAATCATATATTAATTCAACTTAGTTAAGAGAAACATAACGGTGATTTATACTAATTTAATTGCATGTCGAGTGTGTGACAAAATATTTCCTCATGTTGTGTCAATACTCTATCATTTTGATCAAGTTCATAAAAGAAAAAGTATATGCTAGCAATACAAGCAAATGGTAAAATCACATATGAATATATTAGTTTATATATTCTTACTATTTGATATTCATTATTTATTTTCCAACCAATTGATATTTGTGTTGAGTCGGATTTTTTTTGTTACCTCTTTTAGAACCGACTATGATTCATTCTTGTTCGATTAAAAAATCACCATCTTGATAGGAGAAAGAGGATCTTTGAATTTTTAGTTTGTTTGAAAAACTTCTATCTAGAGTGTTTTTCTCTTCTATTTTTGGGTGACAATTCATTCTAAATCTAGGTCAATTACATTTTTTAATATGAGGAAGATGTATTTATATAATTCAATCTTTAGATAATTAAAATATTATTATTTAATTAGATATTTAATTAAATTATTAATTTACTAGAGGGGCAAAATGGTAATTCAATTTTTAAGATAGAAACTTTCCACCTTAAAAATTATTTATATAAAAATGTCAACACTAGAAGGAGCTTTCCAATCTTTTTCCTCATGAAAATAATAATCCTCATCAGCAACAACATAGCTAGTGTAATCCCACTTAGTAGGGTATAAAGAAGGTTGAGAGTATGCAAATCTTACCACTACTTCGTGGAGATAAAGAGATTGTTTATGAAAGACCTTCGGCTCAAGTGCATCAATCCAACTAAAAAAAACAGGAAACACTCAATTAAACATAGCCGAGATGGAAGATGAAAGTGAAAGAAAAATTTACATACATCAGTAATGTGACAACGGATAAATTTTGAAGACAAAATTGAGTGACAAGGTGTCCAAGAAGAACAATAAATATAACGACATGTCCCATCATTATGGTCTCGTCATAGAGGAGGTACTGACCAACCTCAACTATCATTATGAACTTAATTACACAGAACATTAGAGGCCCATGCAACACACGTACTCAAAAATGAACTCATATAACGCACGTGTTAAAAAACTGGTAAGTCTTATAAGCAAAAAGAGTTCATTGCTTATCTTGGACAAAATAACATAGCGCTTATTGTCTTCTTTGAACATAGAGTTAAGGAACATAATGCTAAAGAAGTAGTTGCAAAATTTGGTAGGAAATAGTATTGGTGTCATAACTATACTACCAGTGAACAACTCCAACATAACTTTTGACTTCACTCTGGTTAGATTGCTGCCCTGGTAAGGAAGTTTTACTTAAACTAATAATTCAAAGTTCATCTTCCTCATATAAAAAAAGTTGATTTACCTCAATTTAGAATGAATCACCATCCAAGAATAGAAGGGAGAAACACCCTATATATGAGCACTTTCCCTTGTAAGAAAGTTTTAAACAAACTAAAAATTCAAAGTTCCTCTTATTAAGATGGTGATTTTCTGATTGTACAAAAATGAATCATAGTCAATCCTAAAAAGATAACAAAAGCAAATATAAATATGTCGGCGAAAAAATATTGAATATCAAATAATAATACTATATAAACTAGCATAATCATTCATGATTTTTTAACATTTCGTTGTATTGTTAGCATATAGCATTTTCTTCCATAAACTTGATCAAAATTATAGAGTAGTGGTACATCATAAAGAAATATTTTGCCACACACTTGGCATGCAATTAAATTAGTATAAGTATACATTATTTTTCTCTTAAGCAAGTTGAATCATATATTAATTCAACTTAATTAAGAGAAACATAACGATGATTTATATAATTTAATTGCATGTCGAGTATGTAGCAAAATATTTTCTCATGTTGTACCAGTTCATAAAAAAAAGGTTATATGCTAACAATACAAGGAAATAGTAAAATCACACATGAACATATTAATTTATATATTATTACTATTTGATAATCATTATTTATTTTCCAACCAATTTATATTTGTGTTAAGTCGGGTTTTTTTTCATTACCTCTTTTAGGACCAACTATGATCCATTCTTGTTCGATCAAAAAATCACCATCTTGATAGGAAAAAGAGGAACTTTGAATTTTTAGTTTGTTTGAAAACTTCCTTACAAGAGAACACGCTCCTATCTAGGTAGTTTCTCCATTCTATTTTTGGGTGACAATTCAATCTATATCTAGGTCAATTACATTTTTTAATATGAGGAAGATATATTTATAATTTTATATATTTCAATCTTTAGATAATTAAAATATTATTATTTAATTAGATATTTAATTAAATTCTTAATTTAGTAGAGGGGCAAAATGGTAATTCAATTTTTAAGATAGGAGCTTTCCATCTTAAAATTTATTCATATAAAAATGTCAACACTAGAAGGAGCTTTTCCATCTTTTCCATCGTGAAAATATAATCATCAACAACAACAACAAACCTAGTGAAATCCCACTTAGTAGGGTATGAAGAAGGTAAAGAGTATGCAAATCTTACCACTACTTCGTGGAGATAAAGAGGTTATTATGAAAGACCTTCAGCTCAAGGACATCAATCCAACTAAAAAAAGAAGGAAACACTGAATTACACATAGCCGAGATGGAAGATGAAAGTGCGAGAAAAATTTAGATAAATCAGTTATGTGATAACGGAGAAATTTTGGAGACAAAATTGAGTGACACGGTGTCCAAGAAGAACTATACACGAGTGTTAGCCTTGAAATATGCATAGGTATATTTCAGAGATTGATGATAGATCAAAGCATCATGTTTGGCCAGTTCATTTAACTATAATACACAAAAAGAGCTAGCCTCCAAAAGGCGGGTTGGTTCATTCAATCCCACAAAAAACTCTCAAACTTTTGGGCTGATTTCTATCCATATCACATTTAGAGGGCCATGGCCGCAACCTTAGTCCAAACATTAATGAAATTATCTCTGCATTTCATGATGTGGAAGTGCGAAAGAGAGGAATCCAAACCTCATAAACAGAGGTTCGATAAATCTATACTTTGTAGAGAAGCACTTAGATAGGGAACTCAAAGATACTAAGGTAAATAGCAAGATGCACTTGTCAACAATCATCAAAATTTCAAGGAGAATGACCTAAGATGCTTTATGAATAGACTTAGTACACATTGGAAACATGGATTACTTTATTAATCCAAGATTCAAGCTCGCAGAGAACTTAAAAGTCAGAACACACACAAAAAAAAGCTTTCAAATGATTCCCTTTAATGCAGCAGCTATATACGTAAAAGGGGTTGTAGATATACAAAATATAAGCTGAAAAAACACAGTTTTTAATAATCAAGTGACAATCTTGGAAAAGTTCTACTCCTACTATATACACATTAATCCCAAATAGTTTGGGTAGACCATAACAACAACAACAACGATACCCAGTAAAATCTCGCAAGTTGGGTTTAGAGAGGATAGAGTACAAACATATCTTACCTCTAACTTGTTGATAAACAAACTCCACATAAATAAAGCACGCCAAATAGTTTGAAAAAGGGATACACATATGGGAAAAATAACAATAACGAAATAATGTGAAACAAACAACTAAATAGATGGGGTAGACCATAGAAATACTAAATCCTCTCTGCTATGTTTCATTCCAATACTAAATACAACAAATAACAAAATGAAATCACACATACAACAAATATTTTTCAAGAATTATCATTGGGGGTTTGCGATGCTTACTTGGTGAAGCCATGGAGACTGTCCCTTTCTCCCTCACTCGTCTTTCTCGTCTGTTTCACGGAAGACTCCTACACAAGTTATGGAGAGATTAGTTATTACCATATAGGCATTATTTTCTTCAAGTGTTGCATTAATTAAAGGACATTTGTCTTGTCTGTCAAATGCCGGCAAGGCCCTGGAATAACCTAACAATTACTGAGGCGGGCTGAAGAGAAGTCAACATGGAAATTCAAATTGCATTTAGGTTTAGTATGAAAAAGTGTGGTTTCTAAATTCATTGTTCGAAATGAAGAGTTGGTGCTTAATAGATTTTTTACTACTTATAACTGTTAAGGTAATACAGTTCCTAATAACAATTTTTTACAATTGCTAATATTACTTATGTAAAACATTAATGGGTACGAGAGGATTTACACAAGACCTAATACTATTTACAGTAAAAATAACAAGTTCCATCAAAACATAATGATAAAATTTAGCTAAGCAAGTAACACAAGAGAAACAACTGACCTTTGAGCTTCAAACCAGCATCAGTGAGCTTTGAGCAGTGAAATAGACTGAGAGAATGAAGATGGGCTTGAGCTCTATAAGGATATCATTTGTGATGTTAGTACAAAATGGATGAACTATGTTAATATTTCTCCATAAAAGTGGATCTCCCTGCATACTCTTTCAACTACAAATAGGTCCCCCAAGCCTAAATAACCAAGGGACAGCAACCAACAACGCCTGCGATGGATTACCTCCATCCACACCACAATGATCATTCACCATCCATCAGACCATGACCACCGTTCAACCCCTCTCTGAAATTCATCCCCAACAGCTCACAATTTCCATCAATCAACTGGAAACCCGCACCCTGATGAATTCCCATCTTGCGAATCAAGAAAGAATTTAAACCCAAAATCCCCTAACCAACTAGTCATGGCTGAAAAACCCATCCTTAATTTGGTTACTACTGTCCATATCAAACGGATCCCAAGGCAACAGATTCATCAAGCTCCTCTTTTTCCCAATTCAAACCCCAAAACTTACCAAATCCACCCCCCTTTTCGAACTTGATCCCACATGAGCTTCCCTCTCCTCGATTCCAGGCCATAACGTCCACTCAAAACAGTCACCACTCACCGCTCACCCACCTACGCCAAATCCACAAAAACAAACCCAACATTAATCTTCAACAAAACCCTAAAATCGCAAACGCAAACTAAACAAAAACACCAACTCGTTCCAGAAAAACACGAAATTCAAACAAAAAACGAAATGGAAAACGAAAAAATAGATAGATAACATACCTGGATTTGCCCAAAATGGGAAATGGTGGTAAAAAGAGCAGCTACACGACCCAAAACCTAGAAGGAATTGAGAAATGAAGGGATTTTGAACTACTACGCGGAGTGAGTAGATTATTTGGTATTTATTGTGTTTTGACCATCGATAACTTCTATGGAGGACAGAGTGACCATTGTTTCTTGGTGTGAACGCCTGACGCGAGATTTGGTGGGCTCATTTTATTGAATTGGGCCTCCTCTAGTATTTGGACTTTACAAGATTAAGGAGTCGTTTTGGTACGTGGAATAAAGATAATTAATTGGAAAATTTATATAAGTGAAGGTTTTTTATTTAATAATTATCACTTTTAAGTATACTTTTAATTTATTATCATTTTTGTCAATTTTTAGCAATACTTACTTAAAACAATTTTGTTCCTTTAAACTTAGCAAAAAGTGTTGTCATTCACAATTTTTAACAATATTGTCATTTAGCCAAATTGTTATAAATGGTTAAAAGAATAATGTTGGCAAATATCGTAAATATTTTTTAAAAGGTGTACACGTAAGTGATTTTCCCTTAATTGATTTCTTTTGATAAAATTGAGATTATTTTAGAGCAATTTATATAAATGACTATATTTATAAAGTTATTGAAGTTCAATAGCTATAAGTATGCTATTTACAAAAAATGACTATATTTTATATCAATATCTCATTGTATTTGTGTATTTTTTTTTGTTTGTTGTTTTTTTAATTATAAAGTGATACAATTTTAATTATACTGCATTAAATAAGGTAATTTATGGTACTATAACTGAATCTCTTTAATTATGTCCTAAAATTCTCAATTTCTCATCATTACATTAACAACTAATAATTATATGGTCAGTGCATATACTTTTGAGTTCCAATCAGTTTTTTAAAAATTGAAATACATTGTAAACCAATCTTCATTGTCTCCATTGTTTTTGTTCAAGCGTAAAGGTATTTCACATAAATTTGTTTTAACTTGATTTATTGTAATTGTGAATGAATCTTATTTGTTTTGATTTTAAATAGGCGAACTCCATGGCAAGAATAATTGTATTATGATATTGCTTAATAGAATTTTGTTAATGTATCAATACAATTGAACAATTCAGAAAAAACAAATGACAATGAATTATATTACAATACAATTATCCAAATGTATATGTATTCCACTGTACAAAAAATGGATGCATTGTATACATATACATTCAAATCTACTTAATGTGTTTATGTATCCAAATGCACTTGTATTTCTAATTGGACAGTCCATGAAAAAAATGACAAATATCCAAATGTATATGTATTCTATTGTATTCAATATAGTTGTCAATATGGGCAAGCCCATCCCATCTGGGCTAACCCATACATGATTTGAAATTTGACAGGTCAGGCGGGCTAGCTCATTTTTTGTGTGGCCCAGAAAATGGTCAGTCCAGTCCACAAGTACGTGGGCTAGGGCTTGCCGGGCCAACCCTCTTTTCTTAAAAGTCTATTTTTTTAATAATTTTTTAAATTAAATTATAATCTAAAAATATTATCATAAATATCGACAAGACAATATTACATGGTGTTAGTGTTACTACTTGTTAATCAAATATACAAATAAAATTATCTTTATAATATTTATTAAGCTTGATTTCAAGTAAAAGTATAAATAACTAAATAGAAATATTAACCTAAATGTTTTCCAATGATCATAATAAAACACAAAAACTATGACAATATTCCATAGACTATGGCCTATGTAGTGATTCCCTAGAATTTTTAGGGAATTTTAATTTTACATAGTACATATTTTATAAACATAATTTGTATTTAAATTATAATATTTCAAACTTTAAATAGATTTTGAGTTTAGACTCTTCTTATTTTTAATACTATTTTATTTTTATTTTTTAATTAATTTTTATTTGGCCCACGGCCGGCCTTATCCATATTTCTTCGGGCAAATTACATAAATCACATACTTTTAAGGAAAAATTACAATCTATCCCTTAAAAGTTTATAATTACAGAAATCCTTCAAACGGATACAATAATATATGCGCTGATACATTAATCTGATGCGCGAGATACAATAATATAAGCGCTGATACATTAATCTGATGCGCGAGATACATTAATCGTTAAGTAAGATACATTATATTTTATACATGATACACTAATCTGATGTACATTTTATACATGATACACTAATTTGATGCGCGAGATACACTAATCTGATGCGCGAAAATGAGGGATTTTGGAGATTTGTAAAACTTATAGGGTATAATGTTAATAAGTAAACTAAAATGTGGGATTTCTGTAATTTTTTCTATTTCTCAAGCCCCACAAATCGGCAGGCTTATTCAGGCCGGGCTAAAAAACTCTTTTCTTAAATGGGCTCCAAAAATTGTAGTTCAACCCTATCAAATCACGGGTTAGGCCAGGCCGTCCCAACGGGCCTAGCCCATATTAACGGCTCTAGTATTCAACATTCAAAGTAGAGATATGAGTCAAATAACTATTTTTGGAGCACTTGTTCGAGATGAAGCTTGTGTGTGCCTTAACGAGGTTTTCTTAAATTCATTTTAAATAGTCAATTAAATTTAACTAGATGCAATCTAATTATAAATTTAAAATTATATTTGAAATTTACAATTTAAATCATATATTAAAATAGAACCAAACAGAACGATCAACACCAATAAGCAATTGTTTCGGTCGAATACGTTTGAGTCGAATAATAATTCTCAAAATACTTGATCAAGATGAACTTGAGTGAAACTTAATCCTTAGTGCAATTTTATACTTCAAATTTGATGTAAATTTTCTTAATTTAAAGTTATTAACTGTAACCACTATGTATTCAAATTATGTTTAAAACTTACAAATATGTCTATAAAATTGAATTAAATGCAACGATGAACACCTTTAATTAATTACACTAAAATGTATATGTATTGTTTTAATAGAATAGGTTCGAGGCAAATAAAATTTAATCTCAAATAAGAATTTTTGAAGGCAAAAGTAGAAATTTCGAACACATCGCTAAAGAGGTAGCTTATATGTGTAGTATGAGGGCTCCTAAGGCCAATAGTTCTAGGCTGCAACAACTTATCTTTCTATGAAGTTGTATCTCCTCTGAGTTTTTTTTTTCTGGTTAACAAACTGTTATGTAGTTTGTTATGATCTGTCAATACCATTTGGTGATTAATGATTATACATTTAATTAACCAAAAAAAAAATTAATCTCAAAGTACGATCAAGATAAAATTTAGGTAATTGTGAAGTTGATTTTTATTTAAATTTGATATAATTATTAGTCAAAGATAATTATATGTAACCTCTAATTTATTTAAATTATATTTAAAATTTACGATTAAAGCCTTATAAAGTTATTAATCGAATAGAAAAATGAACACACCTTTAATTATACTAACTTAATAAATATATTGTTCGATAGAAGAAATCTAAGACATAGAGCATATAATAGTTATATAATCTCGTAATTTTATAATAAAGATTGTATCATTAATTTACTTTTAACATTTATTTGATGAATTTGTCTTCAATTTAATACTATTTTGATGAGTATTTGATTTATGCTTCCATGTAAAAAAAATATGCAAGTACTATATCTATAAGTGTAGAAATCTCTCAGATAACACATATACATACATAACTTTATAAATATTTATCTTACTATACAAATTTGTTACGACTAATTTACTGTGATTATATTAGTACTATGATAATGATAATTTTAATTGTGTGAAAAAATTATGTAATGTGGCTAAAATACAACTATTTCTATAACAAATTTTAATTTGTGATAAAAGAAAATGATTAGCTAAGAATTTTATCTTAATAATAAATCTATGACTATACTATTTCGTCATAAAAAATAAATTATAGTTATTAGGCTAATTATTATCACAAATTCTTATAACTTGAAGCAAAATTATTTATACAATCATGATATTTTATTTCAAATAATTTATTGTTGTAAAAATGTTGCTATTGCTACACTAAGTTTTAACTCGTGGAAAAAATTAGTAAAAAGCTATAACATTTACTATAAAAAAAAGTCTATGACTATATCATTTGACTATTACCACACTTTCTATTAATTAACTTGAAGCAAAAATATTTATCTAGCTATAATAGTTTGTTTCAAATAATTTATCGTGGCTCAAAAGTTACTATTCTTACGGTAAATTTTAAATCATGGATTAAATTAATAATTAGCTACAAAATTTGTTATAGCAAAAAAATACGTGGCTATATCATTTAACTGTTGTCACATTTCATAATTACTTAAAGCTAAAAAATGATATTTAGCTATAACAATTTGTTTCAAATAAGTTATTGTGGCTAAAAGGTTACTATTGCACAATAAATTTTGCCCTGCAACAAAATTAATAATTAGCTAAAAAAATTTACTATTGAAAAAATCTATGACTATATTATTTAAGTTTTGCCACAATTCCTTATAAGTTGAAGCAAAATATTTTATATAGCTACAATATTTTGTTTCAAATAATTTATTGTGGCTAAAAGGTTAATATTGCCATAATAATATTTATCGCATAGCAAAAACATACGATCAGCTATAATTTTTTATCATAGCAATAAAGTTGTAACTACTTAGACAATTACTGCCACAATTATTAATAATTATAGCAAAAATAAAGAATTAGCTTCATCAATTTGATTTTTGTGGCTAAGAAATTTTACTAATTTATAGATAGCTATGGAGTTCAAAATTTTGTGGCTATTACTAGGTAATAGCTACGATTTTTGAATTCATAGCTTAAATTTCGTAGCTATAGATATATTTTGTTGTAGTGAAATTGCATTTTTTTTATATGAGGAAGATGTATTTATGGATGTATTTATATAATTCAATCTTTAGATAATTAAAAGATTATTATTTAATTAGATACTATTAAATTAAAAAAAATTAATTTAATAGAGGGGCAAAATGATAATTCATTTTTTTAGATAGGAGCTTTCCACCTTAAATAATATATGATTCAGCTTAGTTAAGAGAAACATAATGATGACTTCTACTAATTTAATTGTATGTCGAGTGTGTAACAAAATATTTCCTCATGTTGTGCTACTACTCAATCATTTTGATCAAGTTCATGAAAGAAAAAAGGTTATATAATGAATATCAAATAAAGAACAACAACACAAATCATACACTATATCAAAATTTAATTAAATATCTAATTAAATAATAATATTTTAATTATATAATGGTTGAATACTTGAATTTGAAATCCAATAGCTGCACTTTTTAATTCTTTATATGACATTATAAACTCCCTTACATTTTAAATGAAGTCCAGAATTCAATTGATTAACTATTTTTTTCCTTACTCTTCTCCTTTCATTCACTATATTTTTATTATTTTTTCCTTGTGTTATATAACCATTAGAGTTGCAATAGTGATAGTGGTGTTACAAACATGAGCATTGATATGTTTTTATTTTGTATTTCAGATTTCATGTTGATTTTTTGTCACGCCCCGAGCCTACACCCTGGGCGGGACCGGCACCCGGAGACCATTTCTAGCCCCAAGCGAACCCTTGGCCTGACTTTCTTAATTCAGCAGAAACCTAACCCAACAGAATAACTCAATGCAAATGCAAGGTTACCAAACAACTTAACTTATAAAATCTGGCCACAAAGGCAACTCAAATCTCAAAATAGAATATTTACATATATACATAGATGAGAGACTCAAAGCTAACTGACTAACTGTCTATGAAGCCTCTAAAATACTGAGATGGATGTTGGGACAGACCCCGCAATACCCTAATAAAACAAAACTAAGAACACAAAATAATTGAGTCCTCCGGAATGCAAGGAGGCTCACCACTGACTCTGGAGTGCTCAGTTGGATCAACGGCGTACTGGATGCTGATCCTAGGTACCTGCGTTTGCATCATAATAAGATGCAGGCCAACTGGCATCAGTACATGGAATGTACGAGTATGCAAGTTGAAAAGCTAAACCACAACTTAAGCTTGAAAAGAGTAGAAAGAGAACACTTACCTTGGCTCTGTACGACTCATGAATAACTGAACTCAATATATAAAGCAATAAGACACATGCAATATATAAGGCTTGTAAAAATAGTATAAACAACTTAGCTT
>JAJOOE010018844.1:0-23729 GCA_036250405.1 Solanum raphanifolium | reverse complement strand
CAGGTACAATCGAACTTGGAGATAACATATATACATAATAGATACTAAACTGAATACGCTAAATATGGAGTTTTAAAAGTTTTCATGCTTGGGATATCGGCAACATCAAGTCTTTGGAACTATCAAATCCATGAACAATAATGATCTTGTGCTTTGCCTTCTCCTTGGCAATGCCACCCTCTTTGTAGGCTACATATCTCCCATCACAGAGTTGGACCCTTGGCGAAGTCACAGGAGGAACACTTGGTGAGCCACAAACATTTGGAGGGGGAGGCTTAAGTAATGTCAAGTAAGCCCATCCAAGCATTCCAAGATCATGATATTGAATCCAAGGGAGCTTCTCTTCTAGATAATGATTGAGTTCGCGTGCAATAATTTTGTCATAGTGTCCTTGCCAAAGCTGGACCGAACCTTCGTTATCTGGAAAAAGGAATTTTTATATCCGTCGAAGCAAAGTCCCAATTTCCAAACCAACTATCAGGTCCCGATGCAAACATTGCATTCAAACTCGCCTTGATGTCGTACCTTCTCCTGGACAAAGACATAGTCCCAGAATTATGGCAATCATAATGGTAAGCAAACACTAGCTATGTTAGTGTAGCATTAGATGTCTTTGGGGGCGGAAAAATTACACTATATGTACTAGGTAAAAAAAAAGAGGTAATATAGGTATCTCAATGACATTGAACAAGAATTGATGAAATAATTCCATTGATTCCTATGAAAATCGGAAACTTATATTTCTCATTCACAAACTCATCTTTGTTTATGCTACTAACTCTCAGTTTGGTCCTACTTTTGGTTTATTTTGTTACTAAAAAGCTAAGGGAGGAGGAAACTCAGTACCGACCATGTTCGTTCTCTGTGTTGGGCGGCTTTACGCTATCGATAGAGGAAGTTGATATGCAAGATGGACAAAGTCGGCTTCATCTAATGCTTGCTCTCATCTTGCGAAGAATGTTTTTAGTCCTTTTCCCTATATCTTATTATGTATATAGTAGATATTGATACTTTATAAATTCACATTGATAGTTATTGTGAAACCATCCTAAGGCAACTTTTCACTAGTTAAAAGGTGAGTCTACAGCAACATTAATGTTGTCTCTACGTGACCTATAGGTCATGTGGAAGAAACCACTAATGATTGAACCAGAGTAAGTTGTCTACATCATGTCCGTTATAAGATGCGGCCCTTTCACGAACTTTGCTAACGTGGGATGCTTTGTGCACCTTGCTTCCCCTTTAGCATGTATTTGTGGACAAGATGGTAACTTGCAAGAAACTTAAGTGCATCAACATTTGTAATAAATACTAGGTATGCGAACCTGTGCCAGTACAGACTCAATATATGGTATTCTCTCATTCTCAACTTAGAAATACATATGTAATTTGGAGAATCATCCAAATTTTTGTATGGCTTTTAAATATTGTATTTTGTTAATTATTGTGATCTATAGTACTTTTACATAATTTTCAAATAATACATATTACTCCCTACATCCTAATTTACATGGCATAGATATGATTTAAAGAATCAACCATTTTTTTATATGTTTTTCAAATATTTCAAGTTCTTAATTAAAGAGATTTATTGGGCTTTTTAAGTCATTTTCAAATAACCTTTATTACTTCTTTTGTCTCGGTATGTGGCACCAATAGAATTTTGAGAGTCAACCAAATTTTTTATGTCTTTTAAAATTTAAATATTTCAAATTGTTAATTATAGTGATTTGTAGAATTTTTTATATGTAATTTGCAAATATCCAAAAAGAATAAAAAAAAAAAAAGATAAACAAATTAAAACGAAAAAAATATAAAAATTACATAAATGACCTTGGCTAAAAGTAGGCATGTCAACCAAGAAGGGTCTGCTCCTAGACTTCTCTATATAGTAGTAATAAGGTGAAAATTTACTATTTATCTACTCTTTCAGCCAAGGTTCTCTTTGTTCTTTTTCAGAATGCATTAGCCGAATGAATCAAAGTGTCATGCTCAATTTTGAATTAGAAACATTAAAAATAATGAATTGACGTCGATTATAGTACATTGCAACATACAATCCAGTAATAATTTTCTTAAAATTCCGCATTACCTTATGGGAGTGTCACATTGATACTGTGGCACAAACATATGAATCATGAATTGTCTAATTGAATATTCTATGTTATTTATAAACTTGCAAAAATGTAAGCTGTGAGAAATTATAGAGTTAATTTTCTCCAATATAGAGATACTCTATAGTTGAAGATTAAAATAGAGAATTTGGGGGGTTTTTTTTCCGGAAAAACACTTTATTGCATTACTTTAAAATATGTTTCAGATGTCCATAAGACATCATTGCATCAGTTACAACACAACATGGAAAGGCAGAATCCCAAGAAATTCTATTTATACATGAAATAGAAAAATTAACTAGATTATGAGCTAACATATTCCATGTTCGGGGAATATATATAATCTTGATTTCTTCGAAAGACTTCATCAATCACCAGACATCATCGCAAATGGTCTCTATTTTCCAAGATGATATCAAATTCTTTTGCAACATTTGTATAACAATTTTTGCAATTGACAATATGTGAACCTTTGACCAACCTTTCTATAGTGCTCTTTCCACAGCTTCCCCAATTGCTAGTGCTTCAGCAATTATGACCTTCCCTACAAATTTAATAAGGGTACCAAAGACATGAAGCAAATGACCACAGCTATCCATAGCCGCCATTCCAATGCTTACCTTTTCTTTCTCCCTTTGTAGACCTTCATCTGTGAAAACAACATCTGATCTTAGGCGTATTTATATGCATAGAAATCTAATAATGCCCATATTTAAGCTAAGTTTGAATTCAATGTGTGTTTGTTTATAGTCTTATATAGTCTTTTGGTTGTATATGAGCTAACCAATATGATTAGTTGTGTAGGTGAGCTTAAAGGGAGAAACGAGCACTAAAATGGACATTAGGGAACACAAAAGATCCGAGTTGAAAAGAAGCAAGGAAGAAAAAGGAAGAGAAGAATTACAAGGCATAGTCGTATCCTATCTGTGTCACGGAGAGGGATTTTAATTTTTGTTCGCGAGATTCGAATTGAGGCAGAGTGGTCTGTGTCAACCGCGTCGCGGAGAAGAGAAAAGATTATCATAATGAAATCTGAGAAGCCCTCCGTGTTGCGCCCCTGAGAGCCAGATTTGGCAGTTTCGACTTTAGTATAAATAGTTTAATATTTTATTTTATTAAAACATTCGTTTCTTGGGTTTTGAAGAACGACGACTTGGAGAGCTATTGCATCATTTTTTAGGGTTCTTTCCTAAACTCTTTTACTTTTGATATTTCTATGATACTTAAACATTGTTTAATCGAATCTATTGTTATGAGTAGCTAAATACCCTAGTTCTAGCGTTGTGGCTACAGGATGATTGTAATCTATTGAGTATATATTGTGTTAATATTGATTATCATATGAATCTTTCTTATGTTCTTGCTTTTCGTATTTCGTGCTTGATCACCATTGAAATAAACATATTGTCCAAATTGAACTCGGGAGAGGAATAACATGATAAAATGTGGGGCATAAGGAACATGATTTTCTCTTAATAACTAGGGTTAATTTATATCTAGGATAGGGATATACCTAGAAACCATGCTTGGTCACTATACAGGAAGAAATCATAATGTTCGATACTTGGTCTAGCCTATCCCCACTCAACGATGTAGTTAGGTTGTCATTTATCGTAGGCGATTAGAGGTCGGGAGATCATAATCATACATTTAACCCTGTGATCATTGATTCGATAGTTGATTAACACTCATTTAAACAATATAGTTACATAAATCTTGATAAGAGTTGCAGCCCTGGACTTTACCAAATCATTGTTTGAAAACCTTGAAATTGAATCAATGTTGTTACATTTTGTTTAGCTCTTAGAATTATAAAATAAATCATTCTTCAAATCTTTATAACACTTGTGCTAAGCTAAATGTTTTGGAGAAATTATTTGATTCTAATCGTAAGTCCTTGTTGGTACGATACTCATCTCTTTATAAGAGCCACTTTAATACTTGAACGACCACGTGCACTTCCGTGTGCGATTTGGCGCAACAAGTTTTTGGCGCCACCACCAACGACTTTAGAATTAGGAATTATTTGATTTTTTTGACTTTTGAAGTTAAAAAGAAAGTGTTGACAACTTGATCTTAGCAATTCATTGTTGCAGGTTATACTGAAATTTCAAACTGGACGACGATCAAAGATTGGTATCGCCTCTAGCTGAACCACAAAGATTCATTCACTACCGAAGAAGGCAGAGAAGACTCACTTACCCAATCCCTCTTGTTGCTAGTGAACCAACATCTCCAGTAGCAAGAGTTGAGCAAGAGGAACCTACAGTGATGGCTGAGATAAAGGTAAGAGACGTGGCAATCCCACGTACCACCAATGTGACATCATGCATTCAGAAACCAGCAGCTGGTTGAAGGTTTGAACTAAAGCAGAGTATGGTGCAACTATTGCACACTAATGGGCAGTTTACTGGTCTGTCAAACGGGGATAAGTGATACTTACACCCCAACTGGAGTAAATGAGGATTACATGAGGCTCACTTTATTTCCATTTTCTCTGCTTGGGGAAGCAAAAGGATGGTTAAACTCTAAGCCCGCTAACTCTATCACCTCCTGGGATGATCTTGCGCAGAAGTTCCTTATCAAATTTTTCCCATCTGGTAAAACAGCTAAGTTGAGGAGCGCCATCCTAAGTTTTCGATAAAAAGGAAGAGAAAACTTGTACCAAGCTTAGGACAAGTTTAAATCGATGTTGATAAGCTGTCCACATCATCATCAATCTAATGAGGTGTTGGTCCATACCTTCATTGAAGGATTGGAGCCTAACACCAAAATTTTACTTTATTCAGCTGCAGGTGGTCAGGCTTTGGAGAAGACTTATGCTGAACTATTCACCTTGTTGTACAGGATCTCACAGGGTAACCCCGAATGGAACGGAGGAGGAGGGAAACCTATGATACAGAAAATTGCAGGTATGTTGGAAGTAGATACAGTGATTGCCTTAACTGCACATATTGTTGCGATGCAAAATATGATTAACACCCACTTCAGCAATCTATCATTGGGACAACAGCCAGCTCAGGTGAATGTAGTCCAACAACCACCAACTTGGTGCAAAATTTACGGAGGTGGTGATCATAGTGCAGAGGTATGTGGTGTAAACCCAAATTTTGTAAATTTTGTAGGGAATGCACAACGAGGAGAAGGCCAACAGAACTATGGAAATTCTCACAATCCAAGTTGGCGTAACCACTAAAACTTCTCTTGGGGTGGTAATCAAAATCAGGCCCAAGGCCAAAATCAATATAGACCCCAGGGAAATGCACAAGGGTATCAACCACAGGTTCAACGGGAGCAGCCAAATAAGCAGTCTAGTAACATGAGCATGAAGGAGTTGCTGAAGAAGATTATGGCTGATCAAGCCCAGTTAGTTGCTGATGCGAGAAACAATCAGTTAGCTATGCAGAATCTGGAGAAACAATTTAGGCAGTTTGCTAGTGCCCAGAACTCATGATCGCAAGGAGGTTTGCCAGGAAACACTGATCCAAATCCCAAGCAGGTAAACGCGGTAGGTACACGCAGTGGTTTGCAGTTAGAAGAGTTAGCTCCTAAGAAAAGAAATATTGAATCTATGAGTAAAGAGAGTGAGCCTAAGGAGAGCGAAGTGGTTGCACAAGAAGAAATAGTGCAACCAATAGTGAAACCACCTCAAAAGTTCAAGAAACGGAAGGAGGATGAATGTTTTGGTAAGTTTCTCTCTCTTTTGAAATAAGTTCACATTAACTTGCCATTGGTAGATGTTTTGCAGGGTATACCCAGGTATGCTAAATATGTAAAGGAGATTGTGGCAAACAAAAGAGGCTGACTGAATATGAGACAGTTGCACTTACTGAAGAGTGCAGCTCGTGAATCCAAAATAAGTTGCCCACCAAATTGAAAGATCTGGGTAGCTTTACGGTTCAAATCACTATTAGGCAAAGCATTCATGTGCAAGGATAGCGTGATCTTAGAGCTAGCATAAATTTGATGCCAACTTCGTTGTATAAAAAGTTGGGATTGGGTAGTCCTAAACCTATTACCATCATCTTACAGTTGGCTGATAGATTTATTGCTAGGCCTGAGGGTGTTGTAGAGGATGTCTTAGTGCAACTGGGATTGTTGATATTCACAGTAGACTTTGTTGTGTTGAATTTTGAGCCAGACCCTGAGGTCCCATTTATATTGGGAAGACCTTTCTAGGCTACTGGGCGTGCTATGATAGATGTAGCAGCTTGGCAACTCACTATGCGAGCACATGATACAGTGGAGGTGTTCGATGTATACAAGTCATTGAAGCTCCCAATTGTATATGAAGAGTTGTTTGTGATAATTGTGATAGATCTTGAGGCAGAGGCTCGATATATTGCGTCCAAAGACCCGTTAGAGCTAGTGTTGGTAGGAGATAATATCTATGGGGATGCTGAGGCGCAGGAAATAGTACAATTTCTTGATGTGGCACTTGTAGGTACATCAGGAGATCGATGGGAGCCTGTAAATAGGGTGTTGGGTCCTCCACCCAAACCCTCCATTAAAGAAGCACATCAGCTAGAGTTAAAAGCATTGCCAGCCCACCTTATCTATTAATTCTTGGGTGAGAATAAGACCTTACCAGTTATTTTGTCTGCAGCATTATCTGGTTCTCAGGTGGAAGCAACATTAATTATCTTGAGAAAGAGAAAAGCAGCATTAGGTTGGCAAATGTCTGACATCCATAGAACCAGTCCCGCGTTGTGCATGCATAAAATTTACAAGGAAGAAGGGCATAAGCCGAGTCCACAATATCAACGGAGACTGAATACAGTGATAAAGGATGCGGTGAGAAACGAGGTGATCAAGTGGTTAAATGCAGGGATCGTGTACCCTATATCAAATAGTAAATGGGTGAGTCCAGTACAGTGTGCCCAAGAAGGGCGGAATGACGATGGTAACCAATGAAAAGAATAAATTGATCCCCACAAGAATAGTGATTGGGTGGTGTATCTGCATGGACTACATAAAGTTGAATGATGCCACTAGAAATGACCATTACACGGTGCCTTTTATTGATCGGAGTTGGATAGATTGGCGGGTTAGGAATATTATTGTTTCCTGAATGGCTACTCAGGGTACAATCAGATTGTTATTGCACCAGAGGACTAGGAGAAGACTACCTTCACTTGTCTGTATGGCAGTTATGCGTTCAACCGCATGCCATTCAGATTATGCAATGCACCGGCGACATTTCAGAGATGCATGATGGCAATCTTCCATGATATGGTGGAGGATTTTTTTGAGATGTTCATGGACGACTTCTCGATGTTTGGTGAGTCTTTTAAACTTTGTTTAACTAATCTTGACAGGGTTCTTGCCAGGTGTGAAGAAACAAATCTTGTGTTGAACTGGGAGAAATGTCATTTCTTAATTCGAGAAGGGATTGTGTTGGGACACAAAATCTCCAAGAATGGGCTGGAAGTTGACAAAGCTAAAGTGGAGGTTATTGAGAAGTTGCCACCACCCATCACAATGAAGGGAGTTAGAAGTTTCCTCGGACATGCTGGGTTCTATAGGAGATTCATCAAGGACTTCTCTAAGACTACAAGACCCATGTGCAGCTTGTTAGAGAAAGAGATGAAGTTTGTCTTTGATGAGAACTGTTTGCAGTCATTTGAGTTGTTAAAGAAGAAGTTGATAGAAGCTCATATTCTTATTGCTCCAAACTGGGAGCTTCCATTTGAGCTTATGTGTGATGCGAGTAATATAGCGGTTGGGGCAGTGTTTGGGCAGCAAAAAGATATGATGTTTCATTCCATCTACTATGCTAGCAAGACACTTGATGCAACTCAATCGAATTATACTGTCATTGAGAAAGAGATGCTGGCATTAGTGTTTGCATTTGATAAGTTCAGATCATACTTGGTAGGAACAGAGGTTGTAGTGTATACTGATCATGCTGCAATCCGGTATTTGTTTAATAAGAAGGATGCCAAGCCGAGGCTGATTAGATGGATCCTGCTATTGCAAGAGTTGGATCTGGAGATAAAAGATAGGAAGGGAACTAAGAACCAAATAGTTGATCATATGTCCAGATTGGAGGACTCATCTCATGTGAAGAATAAAGGGCAGATTCGCGAAGAGTTTCCTGATGAGCAATTTCTTTCCTTGGACCTTGCTCAGGTGCCTTGGTGTGCTGACATTGTCAAATTTCTAGTAAGTGGTTAATTTCCACCTAGGGCCTCAACACATCATAAACAAAAGCTGAAGTATGATGTACGTTTCTATATATGAGATGTGCCCTTCTTATTCAAGCAACGACCTGATCAGATGGTGCGAAGGTGTGTAGCCAAACGAGAAGCAGTGCAAGTGTTGGAGAGTTGTCACTCTTCACCATATGGTAGACATCACAGGGGCGAACGCACTGCACATAAGGTATTGCAATCTTGTTTCTTTTGGCCTACCCTTTTTAAAGATGCTGCTATGTTTTTGAAGGGTTGTGATATGTGTCAAAGAATGGGCGCCATTTCTAGAAGGCATGAGATGCCATTGAGAAATATACTAGAGGTTGAGATCTTTGACGTCTAGGGGATAGACTTCATGGGACCCTTCCCATCATCCCGTGGAAATCAATACATCTTAATAGCAGTGGACTACGTATCCAAGTGGGTGGAGGCAGTTGCATTACCATCCAATGTGCAAAGGTGGTCGTGAAATTCATCTAGAAGCACATCTTCACCAGGTTTGGAAGGCCTAGGTTCATGATCAGTGATGGAGGTACGCACTTTATTAATAGTTCAGCGCGCAATTTTTTGGCTAAATATGGGGTAAGACATAAGGTAGCTACAACGTATCATCCCCAGACTAGTGGGCAAGTAGAAGTGTCTAATAGAGAAGTCAAGCAAATCCTCCAAAAGATTGTGAATGCCCAAAGGAAAGATTGGGCAGACAAGCTAGATGATGTTTTGTGGGCATACCGGACTGCATACAAAACACTGATAGGGACTTCTCTTTATCGAATGGTGTTTGGAAAAGCGTGTCACCTCCCAGCTGAATTGGAGCATAAGGCATACTTGGTGATTAAAAAGTTGAATCTGGATGCTGAGTTAGTTGGAAATAAGAGGATAACGCAGTTGCGTGAGTTAGAAGAGTTCAAGCTTCACGCCTATGAGAATGCTAAGTTGTACAAAGAGAAGACCAAGAGGTGGCATGACAAGCATATTGTGTCGTGCACCTTTGAGCCTGGTCAATTAGTGCTACTGTTTAAGTCACGGTTGAAGTTGTTCCTTGAAAAGCTTCAATCTAAATGGAGTAGTCCTTTTGAAGTGGTAAGGATGACCCAACATGGTGCTGTAGAATTAAGGAACAAGGATAAGAGCTCTCCTTTCCTTGTGAATGGGCAACGTTTGAAGCACTATTTCAGAAATGATGTTGATCGTGAGCTTGAAGTGCTCACATTGAATGACGAATGAGTCATGAAATGGGTCGTGCCGCAATGTTAAATCAGGTGCTGCATCGGAGGCAACTCGTGACTTACCCCTTGTAATAGTTAGGATTTCTATTCTTTTGTTTTGTTTTGTTTTGTTTTTTCAATTCATAGCAATTAGTATAAAAATGATAAATCCAGAAAAATACAAAAATATGAGTCACGCCACGACCAAAACTAAGGGGTTGGATGGGAGGTAACCCATCATGTTTTGGCAAATGGGTTTTGAGCTTAAAATGTGCAGGAATCAGGATTTAAGGCATGTTCCACGTCGCAGAAATGTATGGAGATTTTGCCTCACTTGGGATTAAATTTTCAATTTGAGGCAGAACGGTATGTGACCGTCCCGCGTCGCGGAGAGAGTCCCTAATTTTGATTTCGACGGGAAGTAGTTTTTTACGTCGAGAAAAAGGCTTCACCGTTACAGTTTCACGTCGCAGAGCGAGGGTCAAATTTTTGCCTCGCCTGGAATTAATTTTCCAGGACGAGGCAGAGGACTCCGTGCCAGAATCGTGTCGCGCTCCAGGTAAGAAAATTTTGTTTTTTTTTAAAGTTAAACGGGTTCCACCCGTTTCCAAGGAAAATAACCTAACCCAATTCCCCTTTTAACCCCAACTTCACCTAAAATTCCCATTATTCTTTCCCTTTTTCACTGTGATTTTCTCCCCTCCCTTTCTCCCATATCAATTGTTCATGCTTGCATCCGTAATGTGGAGCCAAAACATCAATTCTCCCTCCCTTCAACTCATCTTCATCACTCTCAGGTAAGAACTTCTGCTCGAAATTCCTATTACATGTTCATCTGGGTGCACTATTGGTTTGGGTGTGGTCTATTATTATGTGGAAGTGGGAGGTATAATTGATTGTCGTTGTTACTCTCGTTGGGCCTTCGAATTCTTGAGTAGACGGTTCCTTTAGTCAACATTATATGGGTTTTTGTGAATGCATTAGTGGGACTAAATGGGTTGTGTTGAACTTGTGTGGTTGGAGAATGAGGCCTATTTGGTTGAATGGTATGGTTTATGCAATAGTGTCTATGGGTTTGTTGAAATCTTGTGTAGCAATAACTCTTGTTTGTTGTATGTGGTTGGGGTGAATTGGTGTTTACTGAGATATGCTTAGTTAGTATGTTGGCCTATAGTACGCAGTTTGATTGTTGGAGTTGAAATTCCCTCTATTGACACTTGTATGAGTTTTAGTGCGCATGGTTGTTTGAATATGTTTATGGGACATCACTTTGGCGGTGTTGGCTAGATAATAATGTGTATTCATAGGTCTATATTAGTTGTGTGAAGTCTTGAGTAACACTACCTGCGTGTTGAATTATGAAATAGAGCCTGTGGATCTTGATCGCAATGGTGAGGTTGAGTGGTTGTGACTGATATTGTCATACCTATCTGGTTCTATGACTGTGATAATTAAGTAAGTGTGTTGTCGGTAATTTTTACACTACTTGCGGTCATGTTATGTGTGGTGGGCTGAACTCTACTCTGTGTGCAGGAAATTATATCGAGCTCCGAAAGACCCGGTAAGGCAGTCGCCACCTCTAGCTAAAGGAAGCATGTGCGGAGTAGGGGTAATGTCCCACCTGCACATGCAGTTCCCAAGGGCCAAAACAGGCGATTCGGGGTGAAGGTTGTGACCAAGGAAGGAAAGGCATGGTGGAAAAAGCACACTGAGGCGTCGTATTTCTCTGACGTTTGCATTAACAGGGACAACTTGGGACGGGAATTCCAACAGAGGTGGATCAGGGAGTTGCGTATGGAGTTTATATTTTCAGAACCGGAAGAGTGCAACTTGCACATGGTCAGCGAATTCTATGCCAATTGGGCGCCTGATGCAAGATCACATTTTGTGACTGTGGGGGAGTTAATATGTCTATCACATCCACGGTTATGAATGACATATTAAGTACGGCACATGACATTGATCCATTGGTGCTTACAGGGCTAAACATACGCCCTCCATACCGAGCCATTAGACATACACTGTGTGGTCCTCAGTCCGTGGTGCAATGGACCAAGCACAGTGGGAACATATATCACCAATCTCTTCTCTATGCTCACATGCTTAGGGAGACGCGAGTATGGTTAAAGCTTGTCATGAACTGCTTGATACCGAGTCTCCACTACACAAATATTAGTCGGGACAGGGTTTGCTTGTTCTATGCATTGATGACAACTACAGAGTTGAATATCGGAGCTGTCCTGAAATCTGCGATGCGAAAGGCCCGGTTTCATAAAGGGCATAGGTATGCTTTTGGTGGCCTTATTACCAGAATGTGTCGTGTTGCAGGTGTTCGCGAAGAAAATGTGTACTACATGGCACCCTTATACCCAACACTGGTGGACATCACTAGGACCAAGGGACCCGACACTGAGTTTGGGCCAACTCTCACCATTGTTGAGCGCCATTGACGCGATGAGCTAATTATGGCTAGGATGTATGGCCTAGAGATGATGCGCCACCAGAATGGCTGCCTGGCTTCCACTAACATGCAGTTGGGAGATGTTGAGAGGCGTTTCTTGTTAAATGACCATGCTAAGGCCCTACTTGACTTTGGCCCTGAGTTTCGTAAGTCGGTCGATAATGATATTCCGACTGATGAGAAGCGCTTGCATACTAGATTGGACGTAGTGTTCGATTCTAATGAGGAGATATACCCCGCTCAGGCCGGTGATGAGGCCGAAGGGGGTGATGCGATGGAGGATTGATTAGGGAGTGTTTTCACCTTACCTCTTGAATTGTTCAGATTTTTGTGAAGCACTTGGGACAGTGCTAATGTATAAGTGTGGGGTGAGGGGTGAAATCATACCTGGTTTGTATATATTTTTATTGTTGAACATTGTTATATTAGAGTCTGCTTGGTATTTTTTGTTTTATTTTGGGTTCCTTGGAGGTTGTTTTTGGTTCTTTGGCCAAGGAAAGTCCCTATGAACCGTGCAAAATACAAAAATATTTTATCTTTTTTGGATTGAGTCAGTAGTCGTAGTTGAGTCACGTTGCCCAATGATAGATGAATGACAACTTTCTTAAGGGCAATTTCGTCATTGAGTCTTAGGTTGGTTAGTGCTGAAGCTAAAATTTCGAAGGGAAAATGTATGAAAGCATGAGTTGAAGTTGATAGATAAATGCAGTTGAAATTTTTGTATTTGACTTGAATGATTGCAACTTAAGCTTAAATTGGACCTTATGCATGAAACTGATTGTGTGCTGTGATTGACCCATTCTTTATTAGAACTTGTGCCATGAGCGGTGAGTTTTTGTAGTATCCATGTAATGTATCTGAGTCTAGAACTTGCCCGACATGTTATTGAAACGAAATAAAAGTGGTGCTGTGTTTAGAAGATGACAATAGGCTTTCTTTGAATTGTCTTGAAGATTAGCCTTTTCAGAAATAATATCCTTAGTATAGCCCATTAAGCCTTTTAGCCTTGATTTTGTCCTAAACCACGTAATTAAGTCGAATCCCTTTTATTGATACTGTTAGCTTTGATCCCAAATCCCTAATGCACTATGTTAGGAGGAAAAGTGAAAGCGGCGGAAAGAGCAAAATAGGGTGGACATGTTTAGTTGTTGGGGAAGAAAGAAAATAGGTAGTAAAATGAGTAAAATGATGCCCCATGAGTTTAAGTCTGAGATTGGCCCTGGTCCTTAGGACATTGTGCACTTCGACTAAGGTTAAAAGCCAAAGTTGAAGGTGGCTAACTTGGTAAGCACCTTAATGATGGCCTTATCCCTTACAAGGGCAATGTGCACCTTAACTCGAGAGAAATCTCTAAGTCAAGGGTGACTATTATTGAGTGTCAAAAAAAAACGAGCTATAGAAATAAAGGGGCAAGTGAGAAATAAAGGCAAGGTTGGTAATACTAGTGGAAATCTATGAAGAAAGAGGGGGCAGAAGAAAAGAAATAGTTGTGAATGTAAGTAGGAAATTAAAACAGGTGCATTAGGGAGGATAAGTCACTAATTTTATCGAAATGAATCCTCCCTTACCTCAAACCTACATTACGACCGGAACAAGTCCTATTTGATTTTGAGCATAACACACTTTATTAATGGAGATGTACATAATGGGCAAGCTTATGGTTCTCAATGCATGCATGTATGATGTCTTTCTTGAGTGAGAGTGTACCTTGTTTGCAAAGTCCTTAAAGTATATTCAATTTGCTGAGTTGAGTGTGTGGACTATTCTTTAGAGTGAGGGGTACTTGTTGTATGAAAGATGGGTGATATGTAATGGTGCACATGTTGTTAAATGCGTTGGTTGCTAAAACTTGTCAAGTCATTTACTGGAGTCATGTATACTTTGAATGAAACATGCATGTGTTAACTGGCTGTAGATCCTTGGAAGAAAGTGGCGGATGCACAAATACCATAGTAGAGAGTCTAGGTCTAGGAGTAGTTAGTAAGTTCTTCGAGGACGAACAAAGCTCTAAGTGTGGGGTAGTGATCTTAGGCATATTTATATGCCTAGAAATCTAACAATGCCCATATTTAAGCTAAGTTTGAATTCAATTTTTAGTTTGTTTATAGTCTTATCGAGTCTTTTGGTTGTATATGAGCTAACCATTATGATTAGTTGTGTAGGTGAGCTTAAAGGGAGAAACGAGCACTAAAATGGACATTGGGGAACACAAAAGATCTGAGTCCAAAAAAGGCAAGGAAGAAAAAGGAAGAGAAGAATTCCAAGGCATAGCCGTATCCTCTCCGTTACGGAGAGGGATTTTAATTTTGGTTCGCGAGATTCGAATTGAGGCAGAGTGGTATGTGTCAAGACCACGTCACAGAGAAGAGAAAAGATTATCATACTGAAATATAAGAAGCCCTCCGCGCTGCGCCCTTGAGTGCCAGATTTGGTTGTTTCGACTTTAGTATAAATAGTTTAATATTTTATTTTATTAAAACATTCTTTTTCTGGGTTTTGAAGAACGACGACTTGGAGAGCTATTGCATCAGTTTTTAGGGTTCTTTTCTAAACTCTTTTATACTTAATATTTCTATGATACTTAAACATTGTTTGATCGAATCTATTGTTATGAGTAGCTAATACCCTAGTTCTAGGGTTGTGGCTACATTATGATTGTAATCTATTGAGTTTTTATTGTGTTAATATTGATTATCATATGAATCTTTCTTATGTTCTTGCTTTTCGTATTTCGTGCCTGATCACCATTGAAATAAACATATTGTCCGAATTGAACTCGGGAAAGGAATAAGAAGATAGAACGTGGAGCATAAGGAGTATGATATTCTCTTAATAACTAGGGTTGATTTGTATCTAGGATAGGGATATACCTAGAAATCATGCTTGGTCACTATACAGGAAGAAATCGTAATGTTCGGTACTTGGTCCAACCTATCCCCGCTCAACGATGTAGTTAGGTTGTCATTTATCGTAGGCGATTAGAGGTTGGGAGATCATAATCATACATTTAACCCTGTGATCATTAATTCGATAGTTGATTAACACCCATTTAAACAACATAGTTACATGAATCCTGATAAGAGCTGCAACCCTGGCCTTTACCAAATCATTGTTTGAAAACCTTGAAATTGAATCGCTCTTGTTACATTTTGTTTAACTCTTAGAATTATAAAATAAATCATTCATGAAAACTTGATAACACTTGTGCTAAGCTAAAAGTTTTGGAGAAATTATTTGATTCTAATCGAAAGTCCTTGTGGGTACGATACCCAGCTCTTTATAAGAGTCACTTTAATACTTGAACGACCACGTGCACTTGCGTGTGCAATTTGGGCGCAACAAGTTTTTGGCCATCTCGGATCAAAGTAATAGTTACATCATAAATCTTGTTAGGTATAGAATTCGCCGATTAATTTTGCACAACATCATCATATTCATATAAATCAAATAAAGTCTTATTAACTATGTCATTAGGTTCGTATGTACCACCACTAAAGGGACAAGTGGTCCCCAGTTAATTTCTCTTTTTTTCTAAAAAATCATTTAAACATTAATTAAGTAGAGGGTCAAATTATAATATTTAAAAATTGGAGTTTCAAAATGATTTGTTTCTTTCCCCTTCTCTCACCAACATATTACTACTATATAGAAGTCTCTACCAGCAAGGTGTTGATGGTCGGCATTCCCGCTTCTTTGCATGGGCAATTTAATCAGTTCTCGCCTGCTTTTGTTTTAACTGGAACTCTGATTTTAGCCCATAAACACTTCTCATAGTTTTCATCGATTTTATTCGCCTATGCTTCATCTCTTTGTCTGTATGCATCTCTTTCATCTTTTGGGTTTGTCTTGTCCTTCTTAGTCAAATTTAATTATAATTATTTCAAGTTGCAGACGAAGTGTTCGATGAAAGTGCTGAGCAAGCATCTGCTTGATCAATCAAAGAAATCAACTCTTGAAATGTGAAGCGTGAATACCCACGAAACTTTACTCGTTTTTTTTTTTTTGGCTATTGTTAAGTAGTAATAGCCATTAACTGAGAATTGGTAGCTATACTAGATGCATAATTCGTAGCCATTTCCTATGGATGTAATGAAAGTATTTTGTTGTACTTGCCGTGATGCCACAGCAACATCCCATTTGAAATCTTATTTAGGGACGATATACCTCGGGAGTGCACCAGACAATACCATTGCAGATATGGCTGAGATATGAGAATTCCGTGGGAGAATAAGAGTATCTCCAGGTGAACAAGTCGCCATAATGGCAATTAAAAAGAAAAAAGTCTCACATTAGTGATTAATGAGATGGTGGACTTCTTATAAGGCTTAGGCAACCCTCCTCCCTTTGAACTAGCTTTTGGAGTGTGAGTTAGGCGTAAGACCTAATTCAACAATGGCCGCGTGAATTCCACATGTACTACAGCCAACAAGGAACCATGTTTCCAATGCTCCAAAAAGTCTTGCTGCTTGTTTTTGTTCTTCGAAAATGGGACCTTCTGGGGAAAACAGATTGTCAAGCTCTGGAAGCTCAGGCAAATCATGAAGAAACGGTTTTGCACTAATGAGCTGAATCAACGATGAAAACTTGCAGCATTTTCTTCAGCTGAAGCTTTTAAAGCACTAACAAGGGGTGGGAACTTGCAGCAGCACTTGGAACAGAAGAAATTTCTGTTAAATAAAAGAGAGAGTGAATTACACACACCATGGTGAGAGTGTTATAAAAAAGAGATGTGTATTTCTCAAACTAACAAGTGATAGTTTAGGTATGAACAGGGGCGGTTCAACGTAATTGGGGGTTTAAAGAGAAATTTCTATTTGAGGCCTAAAATATAAACAAAAACTTTGTATACATATTTATTCAAATTTATTTTTCTTACATTATTTAGATGAAATTATACGTATGTAATATTGTTTTTTTAGTTATTGATTTTAGGTAAAAATTTATCAACTCAACATTGAAAAACATTCTTTCAGTGAGACAATTATTATATGAATTGTTAACATAATTTTATAAGTAATAAGTTGACAAATATTAAATAAAGATAAGAGTTAGAATCACAGAATCTGATTCAAGAAGTTGATGACTTGGTATACATCATTTTAACATGCTTGTTGTAATATTTGAAACTAAAATTTAAAAAGAAATATAAAAGAATTTGTAATTCACTTTGTTCAACACTTTTCACTATTAATTCTTATTTTTAACAAAGTATAAAAGATGTGAAAGTGGATAAAATAATATATTTTTTTATCATAATTAATTATTTTTTTCTATAAAAATTTAACAAATAATTTATTCTTGATTATAATTGGGCCCCCCAAAATTTGGGGGCTTAAGGCATAAGCCTTATTTTACAAAGGCAAGAGTCGGCCCTGGGTATGAAACTAAAAAAAGAGATGATAGTTTAGGTGTATTTTTGACACTCATCTCTTATTTATTTTTTAAACGTCATGCCAAGTCAAACTACACCACATAAATTTAAATGAAAAAAGTATCATTTAATAAAATAGTAACCTGTAGGTGTAGATCTACTAAGGCTCAAGGGTGTGATATGACACTGCTTTATCAAATTTTTTTGGCTAAATATGTATATATAATAAAAAAACAGTAGAAAAAAAATAGAAAATATATACTACAAAGTGACAACCTTTGACACTAAAAAGTATCCTTTTTTTATTACGTTGTTTATGTTTCTTACCTACAGAATATAAATTTAGGCAGCTTCATTATCTTCTGATTAAAGGAGAAGATGAAAGAGGTGTTACTCCAATCGATCTATTGCCACCTACACCTAGATGTGCATATATACATCAAGGGCGGCTCAACGTGATTGGGGGCTTAAAGCGAAATTTCGATTCTGGGCCTAAAATATAAACAAACTTCATGTACGTATTTATTTAAAATTTATTTTTCTTACATTATTTAGATGAAAATTATTAGTATTTTAATATTGTTATTTCAGTAATTAGTTTTAGGTAAGATTTTATCAACTTAACATTGAAAAACATCCTTTCAGTGAGGCAATTATTATATGAATTGTTAACATAATTATATAAGTAATAAGTTGACAAATATTAAATAAAGATAAGGGTTAGAACCATAGAATTTGATGCAAGAAGTTGATGACTTGGTATACCCATTCTAATATGGTTGTAGTAATGCCTGAAACTAAAATTAAAAAAGAAATTAAAAAAAATTGTAATTCACTTTGTTCAACACTTTTCACTATTAATTCTTATTTTTAACAAAGTATAAAAGATGTTAAAGTGGGTAAAATAATATATTTTTAAAAAAATTATACTTTTTATCATAAATAATCAATTAGTTCTATAGAAATTTTAACACATAATTTATTCTTGATAAAATTTGGGGCCCCCAAAATTTGGAGGCCTAAGGCAAAAGCCTTATTTGCCAAAGCATAGAGCCGGCCCTGATATACATCTAAAAACAACTTAGAATTTTTTTTTTCTTTATAAGAAGGATAATTTGTCCCTAGGACATGAATCATGCTAAATAAAACAAATGGACATTCTTCAAGCAATTAGAAATAAGAGACATCTTTTTTCACATATTCCATCTATTTAAAACAAAGAATCACGAAAACATGAAAGGAGAACTTGATTACGTTGACTCAAATAATTTATATTTTTCAAGTATTCACACATTTCGATGTCATAAAAAATAGGGATAAGGCAGAAGTACCCCTAGACTATGAATGAAATCTCAGATAAACACCATAATTAAACTAAGGCCCTATTACCTCCGACCCAATTTTTTGTCATTTTTTTTACACTTTTTTAGCTTACGCGGTATCCAAACATCTCCCACGTGCTTCAACTACGTGGAGTCATGGAGTGTGTCATGTAAGCCAAAAAGTAAAATTACAAAAAAAAAAAAAGGATTTTGGGGGGCGTGGGGGATAGGACCTTAGTTTAGTTAATGTGTATTTTTGGGATCTAGGTTATAAGTCTAGGGGGTACTTGTGCTTTATCCCTAAAAAATAGGGAAATGTTGGTAGCTTAGTTGGTTGAGTATGAATACCTAATTTTCCACACCGTTCGATCTTCAAATATCATTTCTTTATCAATTTTTCACTCATGATACTTAGACTATATTTTTATGTCCAGACACAACTTCAACTTTCAAATACCTTTTTCTTAATTTAACTTCAAAAACTACTTTGTTTTTCTTTCAAATATCAACTATTTCATGTCCAAACGCCTATTTCACATCATTTTAGAAAATATTATAACAAACATATAAGGAATAGATTTAATTGATTTACTAAATATTGACCTATAAAATCCTAGTTAGAATTGGAGAAAATCTATCCAAAAATTTCAGCCTTGATATTTTCACTTTGCCACTATAAATTCATCACCTACTCTTTACTTTCTCTTTGTCCCATCTTTAGTTTTTTCAATTTCAATACATTTTGTTCTGAGGTATTCACAAGTTCGTTTTGTCTTTTGTCTCTTCCTTATTTTTGTTGTTTTCTAATATAAATTTTCTCAAACTCTCTTTTTTGGGCGGTTTATCATAAACCTTCTATCTATTTTTCTTAATTTCTTTGAATGGTTGATGTACATTGGTTGATTTTGTAGGTTTTATAATTTTGAGTTATTATTTTTTATTAATCTTTTTTTTTGTGTTGCATCGTTTTATCAATCTTGAATTTGTAACCCTTTTTTTCTTCTTCTTAGATTTGATAATTTAGAACTTTTATTCAATTCTATGATACTTCCTCTTTTTACTGTTGTATCAAATTTTATTTTTTTAGTAGATTTTACTTGGGAAAATTGAAAACTACAAAAATAGTTGTGGTTTTTCGATAATACTTTTGTTTTTGATTTATAAGGAAAGAGTAATATTACAAAAATATGTTCGTTAAAATTTTATTATATTTAATATATATATTTCATCCAGTCTCAATCAAAAACATATCCCAGGGGAAAGGTTTCACTCTTTCTCCCCAAACTTTTTTATCTTGTACAAAATTTATAATCATTTACCCTGAATCTAGTCTATAAAACCAAAAAAAGGGTGGGGTCAACTATAGAAGGGAAGGTCACAATAACTAAAATATAAAAAACCTAGATCTAGAAAAAAGAGAATGGAGAAGACGAGTTTGAGGTTTTGAGAGAGTTTAGAGGTTTTCGATCAATCTTTGATTAGAAATCCAATGTTGCTTTTTTGTTTGATTTGCAGAGACATTTGAGGTTTAAGGTCGATCTTATTCTCATTTTTCCAATATCCCCTTTATTAAAAATTATTTCTTTGTGTGTGAATGTGAAATCTTATTTTTACAACTGAGTTGTTAACTAAAAAATCAGTTAATCGCTTCATATGACCTATGAAAAAAAACTCTGTTCTTTTTTAATTGAAATTTTGTCGGGCCTTTTATTAATAACTCTAATGAAAAATAAATATAAAAGAAAAATGCATTTAGGCCTAAAGCCCAAATCAAAGCAACATTACATGGATATAGGAGACCAGCCCACCCAGTCCGCTCCCTCTCCTTTAAATATCTCCCTTAAGATTAGGGTTTTTATTTCCGCCCCACACTCTTCATTTTCCCAAACGGCCTCCACACCTACACAATGTTTGCACTGTGGTTGAACAAGAAACTCCACCTCCTCATTTTACATATCATCAATGTTTTTAAGTTGATCATCCTGCTTCCTTGGTCATCAGGTAACAATACAAAGTATTCTTTTCTCTGTGCTTTTCTATTTTTGTTGTTTCGTGCAATTGACCTTTTTGCCCTTAGTTGTGCTCTCCGGTACAATGGCTTGTGCTCTTGATGTTTTGTAAATGGAAACAATCTACGGGATGAAAAAGAAATATGTTAATTGTTTCATTTATAAAAAAAAAATTGGCATTCTTAATTATTATTATTTTTTATAAAAATGAAGAAGTGTTTGTTGTGTTGATATGGTTATTACCAATGTGTGTTAAAGTTGGATTTAAAAATTGTTTTTGAAGCTTGAGATGAAAAAGCTTTGCTCCTGAGTTCACCTTCTTACATTGAGCTTCATCATGTTTAGTGATTATTTATGGAGATAAAATTTTGAAATAAAGTTAGTCAAATTTTTGAGTTTAAGTTTGACGTGTTGTCTGATTTAATTCATGTTTAGGTTGGCTTCTCCGTTTGCAATGATCTGAGAAATAAAAAGAGTTAGATCTTGATTTGTTTAAATTGATTTATCATTGAAGAAATAAGTCTTGAATAAAACTTAATTTATTTCACAAATTAGATTTCTCCTTGGTTGTAAAGCATATATACTAGTGTATTCCATTTGGGTTCAGGGGTGTAATTTCAAAGCATGGATAGTATTTTTTGGGGCCTAGACCAATGTTTTAGGCCCTATTAATAAATGTGAGAAGAGTTATATATGATACGATTCTCCTATTTTTGATGATGTAAAATTGTGTAAATACTTGGAAAATGTAAAAGATTTGAGTCAATCTTATGTCTAGCGTAGAATAGTTTCCCTTATGTTTGACGTTTTTATTAATTTTTGTTTAAATAGTTGAGATATGTGAAAAATATTGTCTCTCATGTCTAATTGTTTGAAGAATGTTCATTTATTTGATTGAATATTAAAATATATTTTTAGTTTTTTAGATAGATATATGCTAGGTTTAGGTAGAAATAGAGGGATTTGATTAAGACCTCTCTTTTGTTCTCCTCTTATCAGAAGAAAAGGAGGTTTCCTAAAAATTCTACGCTGTAGATCAGGAATCCAAAAAACGTTATAAAAAATACAAACACAAAAAATTAAAAGAAAGGAATGACTGAGTCAAGATAGAATTATTGAAGTTCTTAATTTGATCAAGAAGTGCTTGGCAGTTCTTTTCATACAAAAAATGGAAATTCAAGATGCACATCAACTTAAAAATGGGAGATCCCTAAAATTATTCCTTTTTAGTTTATTTATTGTTTACATAGGTTATTTAGATGGATAAGGATCTAGATAACATAGATCGATTCAATCATTTATTCAAAAAAAGTCATACCATAACGGTAATACAATTGATCAATTCAGTATAACATAAATGAACTTTTCGAAACAGTTCTAATTATCAATAATCAGTTTTTCATCAATTATTCTTTAGTTATTTTGATACTTTTTTGTTGAGACATACGTCAAAATTTAATAGTAGTACTAGCATTCTTATTTGTTTAATAAAGATTATCAAATACTATTTTAGTTACTTGTTTAATATATATTTGTGATATTTTTATACTTATATTAGTTGAAGTGGGTTCATGTACTTCTTTTATATGAAAATAAGGAATGACTAGTTAATTAATCTAGAGACTATCTCAACTATTTAGTTTTATCTTCATGCATTACATTATGAGGATACTTTAATAACTTTTCTACTTTTGTTAAGACAAGAATGAGAGTTCACCAAAGAAAACATCTAAAATATTGTAGGTTTTGTTTTATCTCCTTAATTTCTATAATTGAAATAGAAAATATTAATATGTTGTTCAAATCGATAAACACATTTAAAAATTCCATGAAAAGTACTGTAATTCACAGTAATTAACAACTAAAAACATTTTAAAAGTATTTGAAAAGATTATGATCAGAAAGAATATTCCTTGAATGTCCAACTTAGTAGTAACTAAGAAAAACAACCTATTTAATCCTATCTTCATGTATGTAAGGAAAACATTATAAAAATCAAAGATTTTCTTCTCTCCTTAATTTTCATTGTTGATAACTAAGCATTCCAAATGTTCCTTCATTCACTCACTCACTTTTTCTTGCTTCTTCTGCAGATTAATAGAACCACCTTGCGTTTTATTATTAAATTGGCTACCAAACTACGCAATTTGCTTGATGTTCATATCTCCAAGAAGTTGATGCTGATGCCACGGTAGTTCCTTCAACATTGGGTGTACATGATTTGCAGGGTATGCATCAATTAGAGAACCCAATTTTCTCAAAGGCATCTTCTCGGGTAACATGATTATAATTCATCTGTGAGACCCTTTCCATGGATGGGATGGAAACATATGCAACTTGAGAGGTGCATCGACTTATTGAGGTTGATTGGTGTGGTTTAAAAGTTCACACATCATATTATTAGTGGCACATCGTGAGTCCAATACACCTCATAATTATGTCGATGCACCATGGATAATATCCATGAAAAAGGTTTCACATATGAAATATAATCATGTTACTATGAAGTTGTCTTCAAGAGAATATAGTCTAACTGATGCATACTCTACAAATAATGTCCATCCAAGTAATACCCCATGAATTATTTGAAACATAGAAATAAACATACTAGTAGGAAGTTAAGAAAAATAAGAAGAAAATTAAAGAAATTATATCCGGAATATAAAAAACTCAATATCACAAAAACTGATAACAACAAATTAGATCAATTAATAGATAATATATCTAAAATAGAATATAAATATATTCAAAATTTAAAGCAACAATGAATAACGAGAATGAAGAATATAGACAAAAACTTAACGAAATAATTATAGCAAAAAGACAAGAATTAAGACATAGGCAAAATAGACTTAATAGTAATATATTTGCAGGAATTTGTAAAAAATCTGTAACAGCACAGAGGAAAACTATTTTATATCTACAAATACAAATAGAAAGCTTAGAATATACACTACAACACAACTTATAAATGAATAAAGAAGAATACGCAATAGATGAAAAAACATATGAAAACTATGATGGATTAAAAATAAAGATAATATTTTCTA
>JAJOOE010018843.1:0-14872 GCA_036250405.1 Solanum raphanifolium | reverse complement strand
GGGTTAATTTTGTAATTTTATCCATATCACATAAATTAGGACAAAGTGACCAGTAATGTAGGTTATTTGAAAGTTACATAAAAATATTATAAATCACAATAATTAATAACTTAAAACATTTTTAAAAAAAATATGAAAATTTGAATGACTCTCCAAATTTCATTTGTGTCACATAAATTCAGACAACAAAAATAACATATATTGGGTCCATTTTAATTTATTTGTCATAAATCGTGATAATTGACAACATAAAATATGTTTTGAAAAAGATACAAAAAATTCCACTGATTCTTGAAGTTAATCTATCGCAAAAATATTATAAATCATGATAATTGACAATATAAAATATTTCAAAAATAAATACATATAAAAAAATTCGATTGATTCTTGAAATTAATCTATCGCTAAAAATTATGTATAAAATACAATAAATCGTGATAATTGACAACTTAAAATATTTATTAAAAAAACACAAAAAAATAAATTGACTGATCTATTTAGAAATGGCTTAAAAAGATAAATCATTTACAAATGACTTCAAATATTTAAAAGATATATAATAAAATAAGTTGACTCTCAGAATTCTATCAGGGTCACATATATTGGAACAGAAAAAATAACATATATCATTTTAAAATTACCAAAAAAGTATTATAAATAATAATAATTAACAACTCAAAATATCTGAAAGACATTTTAAAGGGTTAATTTTGTAATTTTATCCATATCACATAAATTAGAACAAATTGACCAGTAATGTAGGTAAATTTAAATAACTCACTATATTTTATTTGTATCACATATATTAGGACAAAAAATAATAGATATTGGGCCCGTGCGCTGCACGGGCTCTTCGTCACTAGTTTAGTTATTAAAAGGGTAAAAATGTCTAACAATTTCTTTGTCTTTTAACTTTTGACTTAACACCTTTTCATTTAATATTAATATAATAATAATATGATATGATTATAATTTAATATTTAATTAATTAGTTATTTTATAAAAAAAATTAGTGTAGGGGTAAAATAATGATTCAACTTCCCATGTAAATTTTTATAGATATGTTAAAGTGGTATATATAGATACAACTAATATTTTTTTGACAAGTATAATTAGAGTAGAATTAGGACAAATACTTGACTCCTACTCCAAGAAACATATATTTACATAATAGTCCTAATTTCAACAAGAACATACTTAGGTTTACTAAGTCCCTTTAATCCCCCTTAGAATAGGCTAAACGACATAATATATGGATCAAAAGAGTGGGAAAACACCAAAGAAACTCTGAAATAAAACTGAGTTCATCAGCTTCCATGAGACCAATTCGTGAGTTTCTCAAGTTTGATTCACGAGACCCATTTACGATTTATGGTTCCTTCTATGGATGGTAAACCTTGTTCGTAGAAGTCAGATGATAATTCAAGTTTCGGGATCTTAATTCATGAACTAGTCTACAACCCATAGACTGGACCTGTAAATCACAAACAAATTTCCAATTTCTAAAGTCGATCTATGAATCTCATCTACGGTATATATACAGTTGCAATGTATTTGAGAATATTATGGTCAAAGAAAATACCATTTTGATTATCCAAATAATAACTAAAACAAACAAATTAAAACGAAGGGGAGTATAAATTTTTAATGATAAAAAAATGAACAATATATTTGGAAAAATACAAATATTTTACTAACCGTGTCAATTTATTATTTAAGGAAACATTATGGTAACCGTGTCAATGTATTAGTTAAGGAAACTTTTTGTTAACCGTGTCAATTTATTAGTTTAGGAAACTTTTTGTTAACCGTGTCAATTTTTCATATTTGCAGCTCTCTTGTTTGGTGGATGTCGCTAAAAAGAACTGCTTGTTTCTCTATTTGTTAGTATCAATATGAATTCTTGGCAAATTACTCATGAGAATCCTGCTCTGTTTCTCACAGATGCTCAATATATTGATGGTGTCATTGTTACTGATGCTGCTGTTCTCTTTCCTTCACAACCCCACAATCATCGCTTAAGAAATTCCTCTCGCAGATCAAGAAATACTTTTCGTAATCACTTGGCTCCACATAACTACTCTATTTTTTGGGATCCATATACTTATTATCAATTCATTGATCAAGCCTATGTCGCAACTGATGATAGTCATAATGCAAAACCTTGATCGCAACTTTGGTAGTCGTCTCAGCGGACAGCCATTTGATTATACAGCTTTGCTTGATCTACCTGGAGTAGGCCACCACCCTTGACAATCCTGATACCAAGATAATGAACACACATATTAATACAGTGATCTATTTAAATAAAGACTTTTTTTTTATATAAAATAAAATGGAATAAATAGTCTTTACAAAGGATTAAAATGTAATACTACAACTGGTTAATAGTATATCTCAACATCAGTACCTCCGACAATTAGATTTTAGGCTTAATACAATGCAAGCTTGTTAATACATTTCATTTAGACACTTAAATAAGTGTTTGTGACATTTTTCATCTTTAATGTGTGTTTTACTTTTTTGATTTGCACACTATCCTTTTTTTTTATGACTTGCACCCTAATATCTTCAACCCTAGTTTGGGGGAATTCATAGTTTGAGAAATTAAGATTTATTTGGGACTCAATGGGTGAAGAGAAACTCATTGATGAAGTTCCCACATACCTTGATTGAAACCCTAGCTTGAATCTTTGGTGGAAGGCTTGAAGCTTGAACCTCTTGTTCTTGCCTTGAGAAGACACTTGGGTGAGTTATCAGAGAATGAGGGATTATGACCGCTAAGAAACCTTTATTCCACTTAGAATAGGCCAAAATTATGTAGCCTAGGAATTAAGAGAGTGGGATAAAATTAAAAGACTATTGGTTAAAAACTGTTGGGAGGCTTCTACGGCGGTATCTACAAACCGTAAAACCTTCTACGAACCATAGAACCCTGTCTGTAGTACTCAGAGGGAAAATCTTATGTTTTTAAACTTTGAACTATGAATCCCTTTCTATGATCCATAGAATGTCTTTCGACTTGTCCGGTCGTTCGTAGAAGACATGAACTGAAATACTTAGTTTCTGAGGAAGGATCTACGAGACCCAAACCACGACTGGTCCATTACCGGATCCATACTACCATATCACAAAAGTAAGTCTGGGGATATCTGGGGGTTTCAAGACTTTAGTTCACGAGGCCTTTCCACGACACGTAGTACCTATTATGACTCATAAACCCACTCGTCCTGTTCAAGTCCAACTTTCCAAGTTTTTGGAGTCTCAACTACATATGATTCATGTCTACGACCTGTATAACATTTCACAACTTGTAAACTCGATTATAAACTCTAATCCAATTTTTCAAACATTTGAAGTATCAACTACATACTCTTTCCACGAGCCGTAGTACTTTTGAAGACCCATAAAATCTATCTGTAAAATCCAAAATTTTGTAGATCTATATTTTTTTGAAATTGTGCAACCTTTGGTCTGAACTAAGAACCTTTGGGGTGTTACATATATGTTAAGGGTTCATGAATATTAAAAAATAATGAATTTATAGATGAAATCACATAATCAAACTATTCATGAAGAGGAATGAAAAAAGTAACGCAAAATCATGCTTTACATATGAACCCTAAGTTGTAGAAACTATTAACTGAAATTTGGTTTTACTTTGGGACTCAATGGGTGAAAGAATACACATTGATGAAATCCAACGTACCTAAAAAGAAGATACTAGCTTGAATCTTGAATTGAAGCTTTAAAGGTATGGAACCCTAGCTTTTTCGTTGAGAGAACTTAGAACATACTGATATTTGTTTCTAGGTGCTAGGCGTGAGTGGGGAGGCTTAGGTTTACTAAGTCCCTTTAATCCCCCTTAGAATAGGCTAAACGACATAATATATGGATTAAAATAGTGGGAAAAGACCAAAGAAACTTTGAAAGAAAATTGAGTTCAGTAGCTTCCACGAGACCAATTCCTGAGTTTCTCAAGTTTGATTCACGAGACCCATTTACGATCTATGGTTCCTTCTACGGACGGTAAACCTTGTTTGTAGAAGTCAGACAAAAATTCAAGATTCGGGATCTTAATCTATGAACAGGTCTATGACCCATAGACTGGACCCGTAAATCACAAATGAATTTCCAATCTCCGAAGTCGATCTATGAATCCCATCTACGGTCTGCAGTTACAAATTACTTACAATGTATTTGAGAATGTTATGGTCAAAGAAAATACCATTTTGATTGTTCAAATAATAACTAAAACAAACAAATTAAAACAGAGGGGAGTATAAATTTTAATGATAGAATAAATGAACAATATATTTGGAAAAATACAAATATTTTACTAATCGTGTCAATTTATTATTTAAGGAAACGTTATGGTAACCGTGTCAATTTATTAGTTTAGGAAGCTTTTTGTTAACCGTGTCAGTATATTAGTTTAGGAAACTTTTTGTTAACCGTGTCAATTAATCAGCTGTATATATATATATGGTAACCCGGTGTCAATTTTTCATATTTGCAGCTCTCTTGTTTGTTGGGTGTCGCTAAAAAGAATTGCTTGTTTCTCTGTTTGTTGGTATGAATATGAATTCTTGGCAAATTGCTCATGAGAATCCTGCTCTGTTTCTCACAGATGCTCAGTATATTGATGGTGGCTTTGTTACTGATGCTGCTGTTCTCTTTCCTTCACAACCCCACAATCATCGCTCAAGAAATTCCTCTCACCGTTCAAGAAATACTTTTCGTAATCACTACTCTGTTTTCTGGCATCCATATACTTATTATCAATTCATTGATCAACCCTATGTCGCAACTGATGATGTCAATCAGTTAATAGTTGTAATGCAAAACCTTGATCGCAACTTTGGTAGTCATTTCAGCGGACAGCCATTTGATTATAGAGCTTTGCTTGATCTACCTGGAGTAGGCCACCACCAGGAGGAAATTGTGATGATGAAAAAAAGAAGTCATTGTGTTAATAAAGTTGATTCAGAAGAGATATGCTCCATATGCCTATCTGAATATGTAAATGATGAGACAATTGGTACACTCCATTGTGGACACGAATATCACGCTACTTGCATAGAGAAATGGCTGCTGAGGGGCAAGAAAAATTGTCCAATTTGTAGATCTTCTGTTTAACAGAAACTTGACTTTTCTTTTTATTGAGTTGTTAGTCTTAGCTAGCTAGATATTGTTTTTATTTGAACAATTTTTCATTCAGTTGCCATTTTCGATATGTATATGTTGGAGATTCAATTTACCTGCTATAACAATTCTACATCTCAATTTATGAAATTCTCTACAAAATTAAGGAAACAACTAGGACGAAAACCGACAATCAAGAGAAACGTTTTAATAAAGAACTTTGTACAATAGATACCTGGATTGAATGATGAAATCCATGAGCATAACCCCCATGAAGTGAATGAACTTGAGAAGAGGTATGGAACTCCCGTCGTTGCACCATATACACACATGATTAACAATTCTACATCTTAACTGAGCACCCTGCTTTGCTAGACATAAATTCCCCCATTTGATCAAACTCATTAGGAATGTTCATCAGAGATTGTCTTGCCTCGACCATATATAGGAACTAACTTCTGGTCTTCAATGAGAGTCACAATAGGATCTTGAGCTATTTCAAAGCATATATTGCATTCAAAATCACTATGCTCACAGCTCATATTATCTCAAGGCACAGAATCCAGTGATTCACCTGTCTCGTGATCCATATGCACAATCCGCCCGCAACATGTTTGATAAATTGCCTGAATGGAATGTGGTTTCACGGGCTGCATTTTTATCTGGATACTCTCAGAATGGGTATTCACTTAATATGTTGTTTGCAATGCATAAGGAAAATCAGTTTACTTATGGGCATGCAATAGTGTGTCATGTATTATGTATGACTTGTGGAACTTCCTGTCATTGAACACTCTGGGACACTTCCACTCATTCTTGTAGTTAATATTCAGGTACGGTTTAGTTTAGCTTTAAGAGAATAAGTGTATTTCTTCTTCTTTTATTTTCTCTTTTACTCCATTGCTCTGGGTGTCATTAAATTGGTCTGATGGTTAATTTAAAGATAAGTAATTTTTGTGCTAAAGATACACATGAAATGTGTTTGTGCCACTGCCACATGAAAGATAGGTAATTTAGAATAATTAATTTTTTTGCCGAAAGGGGATTGAACCCCCTAAGGCCCAAGCTGGGTCTCTCCTAGGGTAGAGAGAATACCTGTAGCTGTGATCAGATTTAGTTGGATGATAAATTTATGAGCAATTGAAAAGATCTGAAGGTACAAGGCAATATGTCCTATATTCTCTCAAGTAGAAAACACTTAATGTAGTTTGCAAATTCTCTCATATTATCTTCAGGTTGCTGTTGCTCTGGAAAAAGCCACACTCTCAGATGAGTACTTCGTAGAAAGGAAGTTGTACTCGGATTTCGATTTCTGTTCTGGTTTAATCTACAGGTATGCATAGTTTTACATGAATCTTTACATAACTTAGTCTAGAATGATGTAGACTACTGTAATACATTGTTGCGTAACAGGGCAATCAGATTTCCCATGGAGTTCTTTCCGGTTTTATTTGCAATCCCTCGCATGAACATATTTCCTTCAAATTAGGCTTCCCACTCACTTGTGATTTTCTAAATATAGAAACTCACTAATTCAATCCTATTCCTAATCAGTTTAGGTTTGCTAGTAATATTTTATTATAAATAAACTTGAAATGGGGTAAGTCTCCCATTAGTTAAAAAAAATATTGATTTCCTCTCTCAATACTTGCAATATGTTTCCAACAGGGATTGTATGCCACAACTGCTTCAAGAACTCTTTTGTTAGCGTTACACCAATTCCCCCAATTGCTTCTTCTTCTTTACCCTATTTAACCATTCACTTTACTTTCAGTATAATACATCAATATTGGTACATAAGACCCAATATTAATGATCAAGCATCCGAATACCGGGGTGCAATGCAGGACTACTGTTCAACCACGTCTACCCAAATTATTGTTCATCTTTCCGATACCATGTTCTATGAGAAACTCAATCACGCTATATCACAAGTGTTTATGCCTTTTAAGCACGAATTTGAAGATCAACAACACGGTATAGTTGAAGAAACAACTTGTCAGTTGCAAAGCATCACGACTACTGAGATGTCAGAGGTATGTGTGCATGTGGAATTACAGATTGATCACTATTGCGATGGAAGAATTTTGTAAGCATTTGAAGAATCATCATCCATGGATGGAATGGTGCCGGCAAGTAAATCATCAATAGAGTTGCTAGAGTCGATGGAAGCTGATTAAAGAAATAGCAACGATGAGTGTTTGGTATGTCTAGATGAGCTAGGGGAGGAAACTGAAGTAGTGCGCTTGCCTTGCTCTCATATGTTTCATGCTGAGTGTATTACCAAGTGGTTAGAGAATAGCCATTACTGCCCGCTTTGCCGCTTTCAGATGCCCACAGATTAGACAAGACTGCATAAAGGATCAACAATCTAAAGCCAAAAACAATTTTGTAGACGTATTTTGCATTGCTACTATTACTAGGAGATGTATAATTAGTTCATATTCTTCCATGTATAATGTATGCACTACTACGCTAAACCATAAAAATTGGATTATGGTGTATTATGAATATTCATTTTTGTCATATATTTGTGTTGGAATATTATGGTACTTTGTTTGAATGATTTCGAATTGTGTAATGAATAATTATATGGTTTGATATCTTACCAAGTTTATAATTATGAGTTAGTTGCCTTCAATTTACATTATTGTTCTAGTTCTTTTATTTGTGGTGTACGTATAGAGTTCTTTTCATGTTAGTTAGTATTGTTTCTATTTTATGATCATTACGTAAACTTACATTATTATCTCGTCACACCAAATTATTGGAGAAGTCGTACAATTATTAAATGAGCATTTTCTTTTTTGATTAAATCAAAAATCGAACTGTTAAAAATCAAAAGTCAATAAACCGAAAACCAATAAAATATCTTATTACTTTAGTTATTGATTTTAACATATTTCAAAACCTAAAATAAATAAATCAAATCGATAATATTGATAACAAGTTAACAACCATCTTTAACTATTCAATTAATTAAAAACCAAAGTCCAACCATATACTTGCTCTGTTCATTTCCCCCAAAAAAACAAATTTATCTTCTTGACAAGTGTTATTAGGACAAAATATAACCCAACAGAAGCATACAGATTGAAACTTTATACATAATACAGCTAGTAATCAAGTCAAAATTGAAAAGAGACAAAGAACCCAAACAGATCCAACTACAGATCACATAATAACAAAAAGATTGAGAACCCACCTGAAATTAAGGATGAAAATCTTGAGTGATCTGAATACAAATCTACCATACAATGTTTCAAGAAGTGCTTACAAATTCGCTTTGCTAATTACCATCACAAATACACAAGAAAAATACAATGAATTAACTGAAAGGTCTCACTCATTGATATACTAATTTAAATGATTTTTTTTTTCATACAAACAAGTATACACTATATGTTCGAGCATAATGCTGCGGATACATATACTATAGTTTTGCTTAATAGGAAGGAACTCTACATATTCACACATAGTGATTGAGTATCTCATCCACTGGGGTATATTTAACATCAGGATAAACTTGTGATGCCTCTACTCCAAATGATGGATCAATTTCAAAATTAGTCTGTTCACCCTTCACAAAAGCAGGGTAAGAGATCGATAATGACAAATTCAATGGAAACGAGGCTTCTGCAAGAAAGAAATACAAACAACAAGTTATGTACGCCCCATGGACAACATACACTTGACACTATGGCTCGAATGAGATTGTGTTTACCTTGTATGTTGTTGAGAAGTTGTTCCTCTGGTACATATATTCTTTCAAGATTCTTTCCATTTTTGTTCTCCCACAAAGATACCAACTCGTTTAATGTAATTATATTGTGCGGAGGCTTGACGTAGAGGATTTTGTTAAGCGTTCTTGGATCATCGACAGCCTTTATAGTATAGATACCAATGTCTTCTTCCTTGTTAAAAATAACTGTAGATACAAAAGGAGTTAGTAAGAAAATATGTCGTATGAATAATTTGAATCATCAAATTTGAGTTTACCTTTAGTATTGCCATCTCCTAAAATGACAACTTTGTCTTTGGAGGACCAGCTGAAGGTCCAACTACATGTCCAAGTTGTGCCAAATTTGGAAGAAAATAATCAGCACAATAGAAGCTAGCAACATAAGTGAATGGTATTCCTTCAGCTTCAACAGCGCGGCGAATTTGAATTTTAGTATTAAATAATGTTTTAGCAGGCTCAACGGTATGCACACGATCTATATCATTCCCAAATTCAGAGGGAAAGAATCGCTGAAAGCAAGAGGCAATAAGAAAGTGTCATATATCCGAGATACATATATTATTCAACGTATCTCGAGACACCAAAATTTGATAAGATAGGTAATATTGTGAACTAGAGTGTATCTAATTAGAAATTAGCTTTTAAAATAGTTGAATTTATATGAATTTCTAATTTAGTATTAAACTGGTTTTTAGCCCCCGAATATACTAACCCAATCATAGCCCCATTACTTTAATTTGAATTTATTGTATATGTTTGAGGTCTATATCCACTTTTCTTGTATCAGTGTCTTATAAGTTTGATGTTGTACAATTTTCACTGCATTAGATCAACACATGTCAAATAGTGCAAATAATAACTACTTTGTCCCAATTTATGTGAGACTTTTCGTTTTTCGAGAGTCAGATCGGAAATTTGCGTATGGATTCTTCAATTTTTTTGAAATAAAATTTTTATATTTGTAAACTAAGTGAAAAGTACTATAAGTCACAATAGTTGATAATTCAAAATATTTAAAAGATCTATGAAAACTTTCAGTCAAAGATAAACTTATTTAAATCTCGAAATTCGAAAAGCCTCACATAAAATGGGAGGAAGGGAGTACTAATTTAATTACATAATAAATTTTCAATACTTGTCAAGCTTTAAAAACAAAAAAAAAAACAAATTTTGAATGAAATAAATTGAGGATAATTTAATTTGAGAATAAAAGTAATAGGGTAAATCCAAATCTCTTTTTGAAATATTTTGATTTGTGAAATTCATTGGGTTAACATTTTGACTATGTTGATATAAGAAGGAAAATTTGTACATATGTGAGTCATTTATAATGGTCATAGTATACATGAACCAATTTTGTAACGAGTATATCAATACTAAATGACAAAGTTAAGGATATATCAAACCCTTTTTCCTTTAATTTTAGGAACAAATTAACCTTGACATTGCCAACTTCTTTGATAGCAGCAATGATATTGAGCTGATCAGCTAATAGAGAATGACCAACAGTAGAAAACACAACATCCACTTGCTTTATTGCCTTCACTAAACTCTCATGATCATACAAATCACCCTGCATTAATTTAATCATCAAATATTGATCATCTAAATCTTTTTATAATTGAAAAGAAAAAGGAAAATTTATGTGCATACATGGAGGAAGGTGACACCAAAACTCTTGAAAGTATCTATGAGTTTGGTTTTGGTAGGATCGGAAAGAGTGGATTCTCTGACGAAGACAAATGTATGGTGACCAGCTTTAGCACTAGCTTCGACGATGAACTTTCCGATGTAACCAGTATCGCCGATGAACAGAATCTTACTTTTTCCAGCCATTGAATGGAAAAGCTTTGATGAGAGAGAGAACTTAGTAATAGTGAAGGCTGAAGCAAATTGAGAGTGATTTGTAACTAGTAACGTGCGGGGTGTTTATAAAATAATATTTCTTTCGTCTAAGAAAGAATGACCTAATTATTACTTGATATAGGGGTTAAGAAGATTAAAAAAAAGAACTTTTTAATTATTAAATCTTAAATTAAAGTTGTGTCAAATATATCAATGTCTCCTTTATTCTTATATAAGACATTTGAAAAGCTCAAATTAAAGTGTTGCTGACAAACATATTTAAAAAGAAAAATACGTAATTTTTTATTTTAAAAAATGATGAAAGTAATGTTCAGATAGACACTATACTTTGTCATTATTGACGGTTGAATAACCCAACTTTCATTGTGATAATTTAAATCCTTCAACTTGACTCCATGTTAAAGAGCGTGTTTGGATTGCCTCAGTTTAGGTGATTATAAGTCAAAATAATTTTAAATTATTTGGATTGCCTTATTCTAAAGGCGAAATGGTCTGATGAGTTTGTATGAGTTTGTATTCTAAACCCTTTTACTTTATACTTTGTCAATTGGACCCTTAAACTTATTAAAACACAATATTTGAAACCCCTCTGACTAGGGCTGTTCATGGTTATGGTTAAACAACCAAACCAAACCTCAGTCCGAATTAAACCGATTAAAAAAACTGATATTTGGTTGGATTTGGTTAGGTTTGGATTTTGAATTTTGAAAACCGATACTATTTGGTTTGGTTTTGATTTTACAAAAGAATATCCGCAAAAATAACCAAACCGAACTGTTAAATTATATATATAAATTTTATAATTATTTATATATTATTCATAAATAAAATATAAATATTTTATTAAATTTTAATTAACTTAAGTCTTTAATTTTATTATTTTCTTAAGTCAAACACTTAAATTTCAGCCCAAGTATTAAAATCCTAATTTTAACTCAACCAAAAATTTATTATTTAAGTGAATTTTACATTTGGAGCACTGATTTATTTTTTTTGGTTTATTAGAGGAAAAATTCGCAGTTGTCACAACATGCAAGATTCAGTATGCTATATATTTATTCAAGACAATTCTGCTAATATTGATTTTTCACTACATATATACATTGCTTTCTCTTTTTAGATATGAGTCTTCTAACAGGGTAATGAGTTTTTTTAGTCATGTATCAATTGTTCTATGACTAGTATTGCTTAATAAAATTTATAATAGTTTTTTTGATTGTTTATGTACTATGAATTCGTGTCTATCGAGATGTATATGCCCTCAAAAAATTATATACTTTCAAACCGAAATAACCAAAAAAATTGAACCAAACCGAACCAAACCGACGGTTACGTTATTTTTTTGATTTGGTTTGGTTTGGTTTTAGAAATTTAAAAACCGATTAATTGTGGTTTGGATTTGGTTTTAACCAATAACCGATCCAAACCAAACCATGAACACCCCTACCTCTGACCATTGACCAAACTTATGTGGCATAAATATTATTGAGTTGGAAAAATGTGTAAATGCACTCGCTTCCAAACGCGTCATTACACTATTTTCTATTTAAAACATTTTTTTTTCTTGGAAAACAATATTTTTTTAATTAAAAAAAATTATTTCTTCATTAACCCTCTCCCACCCCATCCAACCCCGCCCCGCCCCAATTTCTCTTCTTCTCCACCACTCTTCCCACCCATAACCCTAAACTTTCTTCTCTTCTTCTTCAACAAAATCACCCACCACAGTCATTCTCTTTTTTTTTCTTCGAAATCACCCGTCATATACTTTTTTTTTTCTCCTTCTTCTTCAATCCACTCTCCTCTTTGCAACAAATCAAATCCCGCACCTAATTTCTTTTTTCATCCCCCTTTATCTAAAGTTTTAATGTTTTTTATTTTAAAAGTTGAAATCATTATTTGTGTTGGATTTAAAGAGAAGGTATGATAAGGATTAACGTAAAGACTGATTGTGGGTATTGAAAAAGTTGAAAACTCCATTGATAAGTTTGAGAAAACTTGAAGAACAACAAATGGGTCTTATGAATTTGTAAAATTAATTCAAATTTGTGATTGTGGTTAGTAGGTTTTGTGTTTATGAACCTCTAGTTGAACTTTCAAGTCAAATAAAGAAAAAATTCATCTATTTGACATGAATTTGGTGCTCAAATTGTGAGCATATATGGAGGTTGAAGAACATGGCTATTCAAAAATTTCCAAAAGTTAAATATTTGGGTTTTTTAATTGTCTTAATATTTAATTTCTTCAATGTCATTGGAAAATGACATGGAATTACACATGTAAGAGGTTGGATTACACACACAATGATCTGATGAGAAAAATGGTTTAAAATATTGTGTTTTGATGAGTTTAAGGGTTTAGTTGACAAAGTGTTAAGTAGGAGATCAGTTCAGAATACAAACGCATACAAGTAAAAGGATCCATCAGACCATTTCGCCTTTTTCAAACCCCTTTCTCATCTAATGAGTGTGAGTGTAGTACACTCAATTTACACATAAAATTTCATGTCATTTTTTTAATAACACATCATAATTATTTAAAAAAATTAAAAGACACATCAGAAATTAAATATTTAAAAATAAATAATAAAAAAATACAATTTTCTCTCTGTCACTGTAATCATGTCTCTCTTTCCACTTCACCTTCTTTTGTCCCACCCCCGCCCCTCTCCCAAAAAATGAAAAAAACAATGTCTGCTTCCACTATTTTCAGTTCTTTGCACCTAAAATCTCTCTCAATCACAAAAGAATATCATTCATTGTAATGTAATAAATTGTAATTAATTATTCGTATACTTTAAAGGAGGGTTTTATTTATTTTGATTTGGTAAAGAGAGATATCAAGAAAACTTCAAGTTGGAAATTCAAGCAACAAATCTTGAAAATTAATATTATAAAATTGGCGAATGAGTATATTTTCTAGCAAAAAAATTGTTAATTTTTTTTTAGGATGGTGATGATGGGGAGTCCGTCAAAAAAGGAAGAAAAAAGTAGCATAGAGTGAGGTATGAAATAGAAGATTGAGGAAATGATGAACGAGGACGATTGCAGAAGAAGAAGAAGGGGAAGGGGTGGGGGCGGGGCGGGGCTGTGTTAGGGCTGAAGAAGAACAAGATGAAGAAGAAGAAGAAAGGGTAGGGTGGGGGTGGGGTTGGGCGGGTTGGGGTTGAAGAAGATGAAGAATTTGAGATTTTTATTATTTTAAATTTATTATTATTTTTATATATAAGTTTGAGTTTTTTTTTAAAATAAAATATTGCATTTACTTGCTTCAAAACGCGTGTAGTTATGCACATTTCCAACTCAGCTATTTTAATGCTACGTAAGCTCGGTCAATGGTTAGAGGGGTTTAAAATATTGCATTTTGGTGAGTTTAAGGATTTAGTTGACAAAATTATAAGTACAAGGGTCCAACCTACAAACGGTGTCAAGTACAAGGGTCTCTCAGGTCATTCCGCCTTTATAAAATAATTTTTCTTCGGTTTAAGAAATAATGACCTAATTACTTGACATAAAGCTTAAGAAAAAAAAACTTTTAAATTTTGAGATCTTAAATTAAAGTTATGTCAAATGTATCAAAGTCTCCTTTAATCTTATACTAGTATACGTACCCGAAAAAATTAAATTTATGATTATTTTTATTTTATAAAATATCAAATAGTTTAAATATTTTTTGCATATTTTTCCTATATTACTTTTATGATGTATTAATAAATTAACTTCTTCTCCATGTTAACAATTTATCAATTCTTACTTTCCACGTGAAATATTAAATATCATAAGATTAAATGACATGTTGATTCATTTTAAATATGTTTTTTTCGAATTCAAAAAGTTCAAATATTTTTTGAAGTCTTAAATTTGTGTAAAATTACAATTAAAAATAATTTAAAATACAGTGGATATAAAATAATTTAATAACAATACAAACATGTACACAAAATTCAATACATAAAATTAATTTATATAAATTTCTTATTAATCATTAAATTAATTAAACATAAATAGTGAATTAATTACTTGTTATATTATCTTTAAATTATTAATTCATATATGTAATTTTTCATAGAAGAAAATAATAGTTTATATCTTTAAATGATTAAATGTCGAGGAAACTTAC
>JAJOOE010018842.1:0-15967 GCA_036250405.1 Solanum raphanifolium | reverse complement strand
GAGGGCTATGTTATGTTTCCTACTCCTATGTTTTGAGACTTTAGCTTGCAATTGTATTTTGACTATGAGGGGAGCCGGTAGAATGTCATGGCCCCGTCCTATCTATGTATGTAGAGGTGTGCGTTGGACAAGTATTTTGTAAATGAGCTTGACTCTTGTTCTATGATGTCATTTTGAAATTGTTTGCCCTTAGTCCCTATTTCCCGTTAATTAATGTTGAATGTACTTCCGCGACCGATGAAGTGTGATGACAAGTTTGAGAGGCTTGTTTGGGGTTCCTTCGGGTTCCTCATTCGCCATGTCACGTCTAGGCCCTAGGCTTGGGTCGTGACACTGATTGGAACCACAGACGTGCAGAATGGTCCGTAGATTGACCTACGGACCGTAGTCCACCTCCGTGGTTCCACACTTAGTGGAATTGGTTTGTGCCAAAGACCACGGACCTGATCTACGGTCTGTAGACTGACCTACGGTCCGCAAACGGGGTCTCGTGGATCAGGTATGTGCCAGACATGCTTCAATTCGAAACTTTTTTTTTTTACAACTTCAATCATTCATCCTAAGTCTAATCATGAATTTCAACGCAATTTATGATAGTTTGTCATCCCTAGGGTTCCGATTACTCATTTTTCAACATGTATTGCATACAAAGTTAGGAACCCTAAGTCTAAACTTTCATTTAGACTACATTTTTACCAAGTTATTTACTTACTAAGACTGCACAATCACTATCTATCGTCTCATGGGTGTTTCTAACATACAAATCATGCAGGACACATACAATTTTACACCCAAGGTCAAGATCCACTTCCTAACTTCTATAACAACAATGAACCGGAATTCAAAGTAAAGGGAAGTTGATTACCTTACAACCAAAGGAAGTGGGTGATGGTGTGATGACTTTAGACTTCCAACAACTCCTTACTCGCCTTTTTCACCGAACTCGGACAGCGGAACCTTTCGGAAATGGGGAATGAAGGAATTTGGGGGAGAGGAGAGTGAATTGGGAATATGGGGGAAAGAAGGTGGAGTGATTAATGGGATATTGTGGTAATATGGAGGGATTTTAGGAGAGGGGACGTTACAAAACAGTTTGGGGGAGTTTTGGTAATGGGGGGGATGTTTAAACAATGAGGGATTTTATTTAAAACACGTCCGGGTCGGGTCAGGCAGAACTAGAGTTTGGACCCACGAGACCCCGTCTACGGTCTGTGGGTCAACCTAGGGATCGTAGATGGGGTACATAGGTCACTTACACACTTAGAAAAATTTAGGAAACTTACCTGGGGTCTACGACTACCATTCATGGTCCATAGCAAAACCTACGGACCGTCGATGGTCTTCGTAGACCTATGCACTAGACATTTTCTGTAAATTTTGCTTTTCGTCCCTGCAGATGTAGCAACCATTAGGCATTTCTTTTTACATTTTCTTGGCACTTTTTAGACACAGACCCTATGCTATATCTAGCCAACACTAAAACAAAAATAAAGCACCTATCTAAAGGACCACAAAAAAGTAAATAAACAAATAAAACCACTAAACCGAAAAGAAAAACCTATAGTTGGATAGATTGTACATCTTGGGTTGCCTCCCAAGCAGCGCTTGATTTAACGTCGCGGCACGACTTATTCCTCTTGATTACTCAGACTTCATCATGATAGTAGGCCTCAACAACTTCTTGCACACTTTCCGCGTTTCCCAGATAGACCTTGATCATTTGCCCGTTTACCTTGAACCTTGTTCCCTCACTGTTCTCAACCTCAACCGCTCCATGTGGGAGCACTTGCGTGACTAAGAATGGCCCGGTCCACTTGGACATGAGCTTGCCCGGAAACAACCGCAACCTAGAGTTGAATAGAAGCACAAGATCACCCACAACAAATTCTCGCTTTTCAATCCTTTGATCATGATACTTCTTCATCTTCTCCTTGTACAAGGCTGAACTTTCATAAGCTCTTCGGCGAAACTCATCAAGCACATTTAAGTCACTCATTCTTTGATTCGATGCGGCGCCCCAATCCAAATTTAGCTTCTTTAGCGCCCACAGAGCCTTATGCTCTAGCTCTACCGGCAAATGGCAAGACTTCCCATATACAAGTTGGTAGGGGGCCATACCTATGGGAGTCTTGAATGCGGTGCGATAGGCCCAAAGGGCATCATCAAGCTTCCTTGACCAATTTGTTCTATTAGCATTCACAGTCTTTGCCAAAATCTGCTTGATCTCTCTGTTGGACACTTCAACTTGCCCACTAGACTGTGGATGGTAAGGAGTGGCTACATTATGGCGGATGTCATATTTCTCAAGTAACGCCTTGAACAACTTATTACAAAAGTGGGAACCTCCATCGCTGATAATCTCCCTAGGTGTACCAAATCTGGAGAAGATATTATTTTTCAAGAATGTAGTGACACTTTTACCTTCATTGTTGGGAAGCGTAATTGCTTCCACCCACTTCGACACATAATCAACCACAACAAAAATATACTTCATCCCATTTGAACTCACAAATGGACCCATAAAATCAATGCCCCATACATCAAACAACTCTATCACCAATATAGGATTCATAGGAAGCTCTTGCCTCTTTGAAATTCCTCTTTCTCTTTGGAAACGATCACAAGACTTGGCGAAGTCATGAGCATCTTGGTGGATGGTAGGCCTGTAATACCCACGCTGCAAAATTTTATGCGCAGTCCGAATACCACTATGATACCGACCAATAGGCGATGCATGGCACGCCTCTAGTATACTCAACATCTCGACCTCGGGCACACAACGACGAATAATCCCATCAGCACAACTACGATACAAGTAAGGCTCATCCCAAAAGAACTTATTCACATCATGCATAAACTTTTTCCTTTGGTGAAAAGACAAATTCGATGGCACCAGATCACTTGCCAAATAGTTAGCAAAGTCTGCGAACCAAGGAATCAGATCATAAGAAGCAGCCAATACCTGTTCATCTGGAAAAGCATCATTAATTTCAACCCTATCACCAAGCCTGAGCATAGCTTCTTCCTCCAATCTGGACAAGTGATCGGCAACCTGATCTTTTGTCCCCTTTCTATCTTTCACCACAAAATCTAACTCTTGCAGCAACAACACCCATCTAATCAACCTCGGTTTTCCATCCTTCTTAGCCATCAAATATCTCAATGCAGAATGGTCAGTATGCACTATGACCTTAGTACCAAGAAAGTAGGATAAAAATTTCTCGAATGCGAAAACCACCGCAAGAAGCTCTTGTTCAGTCACTGTATAGTTCTTTTGAGCCACATTTAGAGCTTTGCTAGCATAGTAAATAGGATGAAGAATCTTCTTTCGCCTCTGTCCCAATACCACACCAAGCGCCATTCCACTCGCATCACACATTACCTCAAACGGTTGTCCCCAATCCGGTGAAATAATGACAGGTGCAGTAACTAACTTTTCCTTCAACTCTCCAAATGCTCTTAGACAAGCATCATCAAAATCAAAATTATACTCCTTTTCGAGCAGTTTGCACAATGGATGTGCAATTTTGGAGAAATCCTTAATGAACCTCCTATAGAAACATGCATGCCCAAGAAAACATCTAACACCTTTAACAGTGATAGGTGGTGGAAGCTTTTCTATTACCTCAACTTTCGCTCTATCAACCTCAATACCCTTCTCAGAGATCCGATGACCTAGAACTATCCCTTCTTTCACCATGAAGTGGCACTTCTCCCAATTGAGCACAAGATTGCACTCTTCACACCGTTTAAGCACCTTGGCCAAATGATCCAGACAACGATCAAAAGAGTCACCTACCACAGAGAAATCATTCATAAATACCTCAATAGTGTCCTCCATCATATAAAAAAATATCGACATCATACAACGCTGGAAGGTCGCTGGAGCATTACACAACCCAAATGGCATCCGTTTGAAGGGAAAAGTCCCATAAGGGCAAGTGAAGGTGGTCTTCTCTTGGTCTTCCAGAGCTATAGAAATCTGATTGTAGCCCGAATAACCATCAAGGAAACAATACCAACCCTTACCAGCAAGTCGGTCCAACATCTAATCCATGAACGACATAGGAAAGTGGTCATTTTCTGTCCAAGCATTTAATTTCTGGTAGTCCATGCATACTCTCCATCCAGTCACGGGTCGCATCGAAACAAGCTCATTTCTCTCATTAGGTACCATAGTAATCCCACCTTTCTTAGGCACACACTGAACAGGACACACCCAACTACTAGCTGCAATGGGATAAATAACTCCAGCATCCAACCACTTGATGATTTCCTTCTTAACTACCTCTTGCATATGCGAATTTAGTCTTCTATGGTGCTCAATACTAGGCTTGTGATCCGGCATGAGTTGAATTTTATAAGAACAAATACCAAGAGGAATCCCAAATAATGTCCGTAATAGTCCATCCAATAGCTCGCTTGAACCTCTCCAACACGGAAACCAATGCCTCAACTTGTGCCACATTCAAATCTGCCACAATGATGACTGGTAAAGTACCATCTTTCTCCAAGAATACATACCTCAAATGTGATGGTAGAGCTTTAAGCTCCAATTTCGGAGCCTCTTCAATAGACGGTCTAGCAGATGGAGAGTCGCAATTCTTTATGCCTAACTCCAATCTCTTTAGTTTTGAACATAATTCAAACCTATCAAGTGCGGCGACCAATTCATCATAGTCTTCAATACAATCACCCTCAAAGTTCATCATTACCGCTGCTAGTGCATCAACACCCAACCTCTCTTCAATAGACACCTCAGAACCACTCTCTAAAATATGCGTCACCATAGATACCGATTTGAGCTCACTACTCTGCTTCATGGACCTACAGATATTGAATGTTTCTTGTTTATTATTCAATCGAAACTTCATCTGCTCTTTCTCCATATCAACCAAGGCGCGCCCAGTGGCTAGGAATGGTCTCCCAAGGATAATGGAACCTCGAAGTCAACATCACAATCAAGTATCACAAATCCGCCAGAAAGATAAAAGACTCCACTTTCACTAGTACATCTTGGAGCACACCAATGGGCTTCTTCACAGTTCTATCAGCCATAAGCAGTCGCATCGCAGTTGGTTTTGGATCCCCTAAACCCAACTTCTTGTAAATAGACAATGGCATCAGATTGATACTAGCACCTAAATCGCACAACGCCTTTGCAAAATGTAGCAACCCGATGGTACAAGGAATAGTGAAAGCACTATGATCCTCCTTCTTCTGCACAAGGGACCTTGTAGCAATAGCACTACAATGTTGCAATTTATCATCATCTTCAAAACTCACGGTCGCTTCTTTGTTACCAAGTCCTTTATAAACTTCGCATACCCAGACATTTGCTCCAAAGCTTCTATCAACGACACATTGATGGAAATTTGCTTCAACATACTAATAAACCTGCGGTATTTTCCTTCTTCAGTCTTCTTCACTAACCTCTATAGGAAAGGAGGTGGAGGTCTAGGCATGAGAACAACTTTCTAGGTTATCTCCACTTCCTTCTCTGTTGCATTCTCGGACTCTCCATTTACCTGAATCACATCATCATTTTTACTAGCCTCAACTTCAACCCCAGACGGCATAAGTCAATCAATGGTCTTCTTACCCCCTCGAGTAGTGACTGTCATACAATGCCCATCATTCTTTGGATTTTGGATGGTATTGCTAGAAAGTGTGCCAGGTTGACGTGGGTTTACTGTAGTAGACAACTAGGTCATCTGCTACTCAAGATGTTTGATTGACACTGCATGGGCATCAACTTTTTGACCAATACCAGATAAGTCATTTCGCATCTCCTTCACATTTTCATCAGTCGAATCAAACCTCTTCGTCATCTTTTGCATCATATCCTCAATACGTGACATATTGCTTCTAGCTTCCCTATTACCAGATTCCCAATTTTGAGGGGGAACATAAGGCCCAACCCGATTGTTTCTGTTGCCATAGCTATTCCGGTTGTAATTATTGTTGCGATTGTAGTTCCCATCCCGGACATATTGACCCTCTCGGTTGTAGTTGCCATAGTTCCGACCTTGGCTTTCTTGACCTTGGCACCAATTATTCATATTGGAACCTTGGGCGTTGGCTCGGAAACCCCCCGTCTGATCATTCACCACATAAGTATCATCTTCATAGTAACATTCCTTAATCGATGCTGGATTTCTAGTCAAATAATTGACAGCATTTACCTTTTCAGTACCTCCGCTTACATGCTTCAACACCAACCCGAGTTCGGTCCTCATCTGAGTCATCTCCTCACGAATATCATCGACAGATTGGTTAGTTGTAGCTTGGACTGCAAATGTGTTTCTCCCAGTATTTGACTTTCTAGTGCTCCACGCTTTATTGTTTTGGGAAATTTTCTCCAGTTTCCCAGCGATCTTCTCAAAAGTGCACTCACCGTATGAACCTCCAGCGATAGTATCAAGCACTGCCTTACTATTGTCATCCTGACCTCGGTAGAAGTTTTCCTTCAGCGATTCATCATTAATGCGGTGATTCGAGAGACCTCTTATGAAAGCAGTGAACATGTCCCAAGAACTACTCATAGACTCTCCAGGTAGTGCTACGAAGTTGTTGAGTTTATATTTGTGATTCAACTTCTTTGACATGGGAAAGTATTTTGCAAATAGCACATCAGTAATTGGTCCCATGTGTAGATTGAATTATAAAGAAGCTCAGTTAACCACACAGCAGCATCGCCAATCAATGATATAGGGAATACTCTCAATCCAATGGCATCCATGTCCAAGTCCGGTCGACCCAAACAACTTTTGCAAACACTCCTCAGCTTGTCTATGTGCACATGTGGATCCTCCGATGCCAAACCAGAGAACAAACTCCTCGTTGTAAGCATCTGCATCAGACTGCTAGTCACCACGAATGTATGCCCCGAAGGTAGAGGGGTTAGAACAAGAGGTCCATCAGATTCAACGGCATTAAAGTTGACCCTATAGTTATTACACAGTCTTGGTCCTGGTGGAGCCTGTACCCTCAATGCATCTCCCAGTAGATTCTCACCTTAAACCTGATTATTCTCATGACCAACCCTCGGAGGCTACAACTTAACCCCATCACCTAGATCTCCTCCGATAGGATTGACTGGGACTCCTTGGTTATTCATTCTTCGCAAAGTTCTGTTCAATTCTGGATCGTAGGGAGTAAGTGGTTCACCTTGGCTCCGTGTACTTGGCATACACTAGAGTAGGAACCTGAGAGAAACAAAAACAAAAGAAAAAGTAAAATTAGGAAATATTTGACTAAAGTTCAATAATGTAGTTAAACTTAATCTAAAAGCCTTATTCCCCGGCAGCGGCGCCAAAATTTGATACGCTCAAATTACACTTCTTTAAAGAAGTATAAGCGATCGTTATCAAGTAAAGAACCCAGCTTGGAGGTTGGGGTCGATCCCACGAGGAATATTGTTTAGACTTAAACTTAACTTACAATTATATTCTTTTAGTCAACATATGTCCGAAACAAGTAAAGGGGGGGAGGGGGATTTGTGTAACAAATGCTTGTTTGTAGTTAAGTAACAAGAGAGCAGGATTCAAATTTGTTGTTATCAATGAGAGAAAGTAACTAGGGTATATGCGTTCCCCATAAGCTCATAACGCGGTAATCCTAGTAATAACAATTCTTTCCTAGTGTATTACATGCAAAGTGATAAGTTAGGTATCTCTAATTCCTTGGTCCGTCTACGTGTGTATAATTTACTAACCCTTACCTTTACCTCATATTAGACATCGCATCAATTTATGGCTTAGTTTTCACCCTCGCACCAATTGACACTAGAATATTAGATAGTATCACACTAAATCTATGTTGATAATTCTTTTCTTATTAACTACCTCCTTGGTCTGGCAAGTAGCAACAAGGCGAGTTCTAACGCGTGCACTCGTTAAAAAGACTTCTAAATGAAAGAATTATCAATGCATGTAATAACACTTTCAAGAATTACTTAGTTACTAATCATACGTTGTTAATCGCTCATGGTTCCCACAACCCTAGTTGTGGATTTAGTTACCCATCATAGCAAGAACACAATTCATATTTTTAGATAAAAAAATCATGAACCTACGTAATGAGAAGAATAAACCCAGAATCTCAATTTGAATTTCAAAGTCAAAATCTTCAAAAACTTAGGAAATCAAGAATTGCTAAAATTGCAAGTTAATATCCAAAGCCAAAAACTAGAACAAAAGTAATAAGGTATAACCCCCAAAAATGAGGTTTGCGTGCCCTATATATAGAAAAACAAGTCCCAACTAAAAAGGAAACGAAATAAGGAAATAAAGTTTCAGGACGCGGTTTCGATCTACGACACTGACCTACAGTCCGTAGGTCCTTCTGTGGTTTAGGACTTAGGCAATTTTCCAACTTCAAAATCTACCCCTCTCAGTTGCATTCGACGGACCAGCAGAACGGACCGTGACTCGATCCACGGTCCGTGGATCCTCCTCCGTAGTTCCATACTTAGACTTTTGAAATCAGGTACTAGAACCCCCCTCTCTGAATCATTTGACGGAGCTACAGGACAGCCCGTAGGTCGACCTACGGTCCGTGGTTTGTAGTCGTGGTTCCACACTTGGTCAAGAATTCCCTGATTTTTCTTCAAGCCTTGCCTTCCCATCTACGTCTATCATCTACGGGGCGTGACTGGACCTACGGTCTGTAGGTCATGTCCGTAGATGCCCTTTTCTGCACATTCTTCAGTTGTGTCTCTCAACTTCCACGTCCAAACTTATTTCCTGCAAACATGATAAAAACACATTAATACCAATACAAAATGGCTCTAGACACACACAAATCTTAAGTGAAATGTATTAAAAATACCGTAAACTCACGGTATATCATGTACTGATCCTGTGATTGTCCTCTTGGTAGGGTGGTATCCTTTGGCACATATGGTCATTTTAGTTATGACAGATTTAGTTTTTTTTTTTTTTGAATAGTTATGTATACTTGTGATTCTATACACACAACTTTGCTTATGAGAACTTATTGAAGAACTACCATGAATATTTACACTTGTACGATAGTCTTAATATTCATGTGGGGAACGTTCGATTTAGTTCTACCATTCCTAAGGGTCGTCTGTAATCACAACTATTGAACTAAGTGCTCCGACGGTGTTTTTAGAGGTTCTGTATGCTTGGGTTTATCACTGGCTAGGTGGCCGATTGATCAATTCGTTCTTTGGGTTAGGTGAGTTTGATTCTCTCTTGATTAGTACCTGATGTATAAAGATTAGATTTTTACAACTTAAGCTCGTGGAATGATTATGTTGTAAGGGTGAAATCTTGATAAGCTCTATGTGGGCTTAGGAATTACGAGTGTGTGGTGGTTGGTTCAGATTCACTTTTGGTTGTAGCCAGTATTGATTTCAAATTTTATCATGGTTATGTAAGAACAATTTGTCTTAGTGGTTGTGTTATGGTTTAGAGGGTTTTGGTTCATAGTGGATTCATGTGTTAGTCTGTGTTTTGGTAATAACTCCGGATTTGTAGGTATGCCAAAGTTTGATTCGAAAGTTCAGTTCTTAGTAGTTGATCTTAATGGAATGATCTTAAGGAGGAGCTCCCATGGAGAGATGAACACCGACAGTAAGTCATAACTCAAGCTTTTGATAACGTCGGTTATTCTTTCTTCTTCTTCCTTATGTTTGGGGACGAACATGGTTTTTAGTGGTGGATAATGTAATGAATCAGAAATTCATTTCTTGAAATTTTCATAAAATTACCACTTTACCCCTCTCAATAGTTGCCCCAAGTCATTTAGGATTAGTGGGTGAAGTTGGTTTGGAAATTTTGAATATGAGTGTTGTTAGTTTCGAAATTTTATTGTGATTATTAATGTGAATATATTACATTGATTTGGAAGCCCAACAAAAGGGAAAAACTCAAGTTCCTGAGTGATTGTTCGACTATTTGAGGAACGTGGATTTCTCAACCCTTGTTAAGCGTATAGAATTGTGTATTTCCTTGTGGTATGTGTTGGGGAGTAATGGGACTTGGTGATGAATTGACTTGTCAATATTGAATAACTCTAATGTTGAAAAGGGGTAATTAAAGGCAATGTGATTAATTATTAGTGTGTGATGTGTTGAGAATGGTTTGAAAGGCTTATTGATTAATTGTTGATGTTATATCACAATTGTGTTGTTGTGAATTGTGCATTGTTATGGAATTGGTCATCTCGTCATTATTTGTGTGAACATGTCATTTGCATTGGTGCTGAGACATGATTGTGATAAGTGTTATATGAATTGAGGAAGAATAAAAAATTAAAGATGATGTACCATTTCGAGGGACGTGTTGCGCGGCGCGACGGATATTATGATTCGAGGGACGTGTCGCACACCGCAACAAATTCTATTATCGAGGGATGTGTCACACACCGCGACAAATTTTATTGTGAGTGTCTTTATGTGGAACTTGTGATTGATGAATACTGAGTTTGTTGTTGAGGATATGTAATTGTTTGAGTGTTGTTGTTAAGTTGTGTTCTATGTAAATTGTGAACTATTAGGTTGGAGTGGTTTTTATTCAGGCTGTACTTGTGGATGTTCGGTTAGGGTGTGAGGAATACCCGTATTCTATACCCTTAAGCTCGGTGTTTAGGAGTTCTCTTGTTGAGTACCGTGTAGTCTGGTACTCACCCCTTGATTATACTTTTTGTAGGTTACTAGCCCGGATCGTTGTGATACTCCCTATTCTCTTCTTGTCCGAGACTTCTTGTGGAGGTTTGTGAGGTAGTTGTTTGTCATCTCAACGAACCTTATTTCTCATTATTTATGATCTTGTTCTATTCTAGAAACAATGTCATTTGAAACTAGTATTTTCTTTCATTTTTGTTAACACATTAGAAGTTTATACACATGACAACCAGGTTTTGGGGTATATTTAAGTCGATTATGAATTTCCACATTTTATTAAAGTATTAGACTTTTATTTATTGTTTATTTTCGTACTTTATCGTAATGGTTGACTTTTAGGCTAACTTGTATTGGTGGGATAAGCCGAGTGTCATCACGTCTATTTTTGGGTCGTGATAGGAAACCCTTATTATTTATAGGGAAAAATTGACTTGAACCCCAACTAAAATTCCTACATAATAGACATTCTAAGACAAATATGTATAACACTGGGTGCCTATTTGGATTGACTTAGTTTAAGAACTTTTGGAGTGCTTGATTAAATTGAAAAAAATGTTTAATTAGCAAAAATGATAAAAATAAACCAAAAGAAAAAGAAGAAGCTCCTCTTTGTAAGTGCACCCAAACGTAATTTGCTGGAAAGTAAATAAATAATTTTGCGATTTCTTAAATATTATTTTTTGCTAATTTGAGCAGGGATGGAACTTGGAAGTGAGTCTGACTAAAAAATAAGTAGTTAGTTTGTTCCAAAATTGTGACAAGAATAATAACCCAAAGCAGCGGCTTCCAACATCATTCATTTCCAAACAGTCTCCCAAAACAACACGTCTGTCTGTATAAGATAATGTTAAGTTGGGGATAAACAAGAAGCGCAGCAGGCACTATCCTTCAATTCAATTTGCAAAGCAGTGAAACCAAAAACAGTGAAATATACTTGAGCATAACAGCAACTTTAAAACTTGCAGATTTTGATTTCTCTTCTCCTCTATTACAATATACAGTCCAGACAAGTACATTTCTCAGGGTAAAAAAGAATGAAAGCAGTAAGAACTACGGGGAGATTGAAAGTCTGAAAATCATGCTCATTTCAGCTTAGCTTTTGAAGAACTTTTCAGAGGTTTTGCAACAGGTCTAGCTGGGGCACCTCTTGTCACCTTTTTCATATCATACTTCACAGACATGAAAGAACATACCAATGCTAGCAACATTGTTGGGTACACATACACTGCCCTCTCAGCATCCACTTTTGTCGGCTTGTTAAATATCCCTTCCTTGATAAGCCCCCAAACAATAAGTAGCGTCCCAAACATGCTCATTCTTCCAGGTTTTAATATCCCAATAAGAGCTCCAGCCACAGAAAAATAGCTTCCACCAAGAACCTTTCACAAAGTAAGATAGCCACTTGATAAACCAAACCAAACCAAAGAATACGTGATCTATAATCAAACAAAACATCATTGCAGACGTGAAGAGAATGTTCAAAACACAGACAACATCTCACTATTCTCCCACTGTAACATGGGCAATTTTATTTTTATGGGTAATTCGCTTTAAGATATATTCACTAAAACTATTAATTGAGAATGGCATCTTTTAACAGTAAGCATCCACTGTCTAGTCCTCTAGTTGATTATGAAAAATGGAGGATGAAGGTGAAAGTATCTATATATATTTATACTATATTAAAAGCATGAAGACACTTAAAAATGTTGTTTGAACATTTTGTACTTCATTAAAAGATTCTGCTTTTAGACAAAATCATTTTTTCATTATTTTCCTAAAAATAATTGTCATTTAACTATTATTCTATTCTAATATTTAAGATTTTGAAATTCATTAAAATTACTACTATTAAATTTTTACTTATTTGTAATAGGTAAGAACTCCTAATATAGTCTTGAAATTTATATAAGAAGACTATTCACATTTAGAAAAGGAAATAATTTCAGTTTAAAAAAGAGTAGAAAATTACGGAAAAAAAAAATTTGATTCGAGTACAAAAAGGACTCAACTTGCCTTTACTATTATTTTCAATATAATTATCTATCTAACTATATATTATGAAGACCATTCGAAATATTGATTGAACTTTTTGCCTCTTATTAAATGATTTTACATTAGACAAAATTGTTAAAACTATTATTCATGCCTTTTATAAATCTTAGTTAAATTAAAATAAACAAAATAAAAAAAACAAATATATTAATTAAAAATATTTTTAAAAAAAAGAGATTCACGATTTTTTTTATAAAAAAATTGGTTTACATGGAAACTCATAATTCCATGTAATTACAACATCGACAAATTGGGCATTACTAATGACGGGTGGTAAAAGCACTAATGCCGATTAATTTGGTTTTATTTTTCATAAAGTTTACTTTGTGAAAATAAAATATGCCCAAGTAACTTGTCATCTTAATTAAATAGAAAAATTATTTATAGGTGATACTATATAAGGGTGATGGAAAGAAAAGTTTTATAATAATTTCAATAATGAAAAAAAGTTTTCATCGAACTTTTAGATAAAAAGTTCCTAGGAGAAAAGCCTATTTTATCGGAAATGTGTGAGAACTACACCAAATCAAGAGAGAGAAGACTTTAAAATCGATTAAAAGAATTAGTTTAGGAGCTAAATTCCATTCATTCTACTTGAAAATCAATTCTTCTACCTATAATGATGTATGAATATCAATGTCCTTTTTCTACTTTTCACTCAAAAATATGTGTCATTTTTGTAAAGTTATTAGACGTTCTTCAACTAGTATTCATTCATATTCATATATTACTACAAGTGAGAACAAAAAAAGTTAAAAGTTGAAATACCAAAATAATCATATAAAGTTGAGTTACTACAATAATACCATTAAAAAAGAAATATGTTGCTCCTTTATAAACGCTACAACTAAATTATTCATTATGTCAACGTTCCACGATAAATACTGCTAATAATCACTATAATAAATTAATAATGCAGTTACATCTCTGCTATTTCTTCCCTTTTTCATATTACCCTCATTTTACCCCCATATTAAATAAGAAAATATTATAAAACATTTAATTGAGTTAATATTACATTGTAATTATATCATACTATAATACTAAATACTAAAAATGAGAAAGTGTTAGATATTACAAATTCAAATTTTTGTCCAATAGCTGCCTCATTTACTCATAAATAATTACACCTTAAATATCTTAGGTAATGGGCATGTCATTAATCTTTTAGACTCAAATGAATTCTTTAGTACTCCTAACTCTTGAAGAGTTATTGCCTTTTCCTCTCCTTCCTATAATAATATGTATCCCCCCACCCTGTTTTCTTAGTTGGTATTTCTTTCTTCCCTTTTTTAGGTTATAATAATTTCTCATTAACTTATTGATATTAGATTTGTTGTTTTTTGCAGGTTTCCACATAGGTACAACACTTGAATGCTATTTGTATTTATCTTTCTCTTCTTTATTTAATTATTTTTTATTTGTTTTAAATATTCAACTTCATGATTCATATATAATTATTTATTTAATTGCTACTCCTAGTATTCATAACTCTCATGCTTTTCATATACATAACTTCCAACTATTTAATTTAAAACATTAAGATATCTTTTGATATTCCTCCATTTTTTTCTATATAATTCATCTTTTTTGTTTTATGAGACCCTTACCCAAGATCATTCTTTCCATTATGCACTAAAGTAGTGAAGCTTTTATCACTATTGTGTTATTTGATTCATGCTTTAATTTGACATGATGAATGAAACTCTTGGATTTTTATTGGTTGTGAAAGGAGTCAACAGGAACTCGAAAAATTATGTATTGATTCTATATATTACTTTTTTCCATCTATATTGTTATGATCAAAGACTTGAGAAGGAAATGTATGTTGGTATTTTTTCTTCTCTATTTATTTCTGTGTTTTCCTTCTATTAGAGTTATTTAATTTAATTTTCTATAATTTTTTATTGTTACAAGTTTTTTGTTTGGATTCAACTTAGTCATTTGTGACTTCAAAGTATGCTAACTACTAATCAAAGTTGAAACTTTACATGTTTTCATAGAATTTTAATCATTCTAATATATCTATAAAAAGTTACTTAGAGACATACATGTGTTGCACATGTCCAGATACTAGTATGAGTAAACCTAAATAAGTCCTTATTGATTGACTCTTCAATTTTCTTGTGCAAGTGAAGAAATATTCATATAGAGCATGTTATTGAATCTTTGTGTTACAAGCTAATTTGAAGGTATGCATTTTTTATGAACTTTATTCCTTATGTTGTTAATGTGATAATTGCATTATTTGTACATATAATATGTTCAAGTTAATACATTTTTGTCTGAAAAATGCTTATATGAAAAGAAAAAAAAACTATTACATGCAACAAAGAACAGCATATTTGAGATATAATATATATATATATATATAATTTAAATAGATATAATTTTATTTTAATGTCAGTTGTTACTTTTTATATTTTTTTCCTTCTATACAATTTTAGTAATTAATGTGAGATACATGTGCAAAGCTAGTATACTAAACTTTAATAGACAACTATCATTTATTATTTTTCTCAAACTATTATTTAATTATTTTTATAATATTAACTATAATCTTGAAAAGAAATAAGAAGTCCTAAAAACTATAGGCACAAGAAAATATTAATATTAGTAGATCTTCTTTTTATCCTTGTATATGTAAAAAAGGAAATCCTAAAAGATATGTTAAAAGAAGAAAAGAGAAACTATAAGGCAATGCGCTAAGAAATTAAAGTTTTGTATGTTTGAGTTGTTAACATGTTGATGTGGATTGTAGGGTAAGAGTATTCCAGATTGAAGGAAGTTAAAAATTAGCAAGTTGTCGGGTTGATAGATTTTAGTATTTTTAGTGTTGTTGTTTATGCATTGCAAAATTCCAAACATTATTTTCAACCAAGTTTTGAGGCACGTTTTTTTTATCTTTTTCGTCTTTCTTTAGTTTTTTTTAGTTAATAGATTTTCTTTTTTCCTTGTATACATAAAAAAAGGATAAACTACCTTATTAGACATACATCACTACTATATATACTAATATTATCTTTACTTTTAAACAATTACATATATTACCACTTTTAGTATTTTATACCATATATTAATATATTATTTGAAAATACTATTAGATATCCACATCCCTTAAAACTATTATTGATTAATTATCTGCTTAAATAACTCTTTTACTCCAAATCAACCACTATCTCTTAATTCTCCCCTCCCATGTTTATCACTCAATTATGTCTCCTCCTTTCTGATTCAAGAATTTCACCTTACAATTTC
>JAJOOE010018841.1:0-20057 GCA_036250405.1 Solanum raphanifolium | reverse complement strand
CAATAATGAATCCTTATTTTTTCGATCTAGTTCCTCCACCAACGCTAATCTATCTCTTTCTCGTTTGATTTGTCAACCCAAAGCCTAATGAATCCCTCTTTTCCCTGATCTAGTTCCTCCACCAGAGCAAACCCAGTTAGATTCAGTCACCTCATGTCCTGACTCAGGTTCAACTAATTGAATTTGCAGATCAAAATCAATTCAGGCATGTCTTATCTTGACTTAGGTTCAGCCAATTTGATTTACAGATTAAATTTGATTCAGGGATGTTTTGTCCTGACTCAGGTTCAGCCAATTGGATGATATTTTGCAGAACAAAAGACAATGCGGAAAAATTTGTCTAGGCGGGTGTGATCTTTGGGTAAGTATCCAGAACTTTTGTTTTTCTAATTGATGTCAATTTTTAGTGTATTTTAAACAACTAGATGTGTTGTATGGAAAGTACTTTCATACACCATTTTAACAGGGTCAAAATAGTGTACAACATATTGATGATTCCTAAATTCATAACTAAGTTAAGGTGTCACCACCTAAACATTTATGGTGAATTAAGGCACCTAAAATTGATCAAAATCATGTCTAAAGGATCTTCAATCGTTCCTCTGACAAAGTCAATCAATAGAGAGTAGAGTAGAAGATGTTTTCGTAAGATGATATCGAAATGTAAAAGAGTGGTGTTATTGTGAGTGTTCAAGCCTTTGAGAAAGTATTTTGATAATGAAATGATGAAAATTTTCCAATGTTTCCAGGGTGCTTTTGGATGAGAGATTGAGATGTATTTATAGACAAAAAATTGGGGTTAAGGTCTCATCTTTTGAAATTTCTGTCACGAGATGATTTTGGATTCCACAAACAGAGGCGTTTGAACACTGAAACTTTGCCCAAAAAAATCCAAATCAAAAAGTTTTTTGGCTTCTTGTATTGACCAAATCTTCTCTTATGATGAGAGAGAGCAGTGTTGAAGTGAATAAAGCTATGAGAGAGGTATAACTTTGTCAAAAATGGTGTGACAACTTCTATTTAGTGTTGATGGAGATGGTGAGCTTTCATTGAAATGGGAGGGGGAGGAGCATCTAAGGACTAAGACCTAGTTGGACTTAGAATTAATGGAACAATATTGGATGAATTGGGCCTAAATTTGATAGGCTCAATTCGATTGGGCCACTAATTGGCTACAAATCTGATAGTTTTTCCCTTGAGAAAATTTCAGAAATAGCAAATATAGTAGATATAATAAGGTTTTATAATTATAGTTTTAAAAATTGCGCTCCATAGCTATAGTTCATTTGCTATGTAGGCTACGGTTTGTATAATTTTGCATGTTTATATATTTCTCTTGCGAATATACAAATAGGGTAAATATATTCAAATTTTTGTATTTTTACATTTAGAAATTTTTCAGAACTTCATTTGTATATTTCGCTTGCTAATGTACAAACATGGTAATTTATTATAAATTTTTCATAAATCATATACAAGGGTAAGCATATACAAAATTTTGCATTTATACAATCAGAAACCGAATTATACAAATTATTAATTTATACAAATCAGGCGAATTATAAAAGTCATGCGAATAGCAAGAATTGAGGAAACTGTAGCTGCGAATTACATTTTTTTGAAATTGTAGCTATAGTACCTAACATAGGCTAAATGTTTGTTATTTTGCACAATATTCCCTTTTTCCCTTCTCTTTTGAAGAATATTATTTCTTTGAGCTTCTAATTTAATAACTAGTATAATATATATTATGTAAAAAGTTTAGTAAGTAAGAAACTTGAAATAAAGTAACGACGATCATTTTAAAGAAGACAACATTATAGTAGTAATGTTAATGATAAAAATATAATTTTAAAATAATGAAAATAATAATAAAAGGATGATAATCATAAAAATAATAAAGGCTATAGTAATAATATTAATAATATCTAATAGAAAATTACGACAACATTAGTGTAATAAATCAAAATAGTCGTGAAGTATGAAGTATTCGACTTATTACTAATTTAGAAGCTCAACGAAATAAATTAGAAGAAGTGGGGGACAAAATTGGGTGCCAAGTACATTTGATTAAGGTTAACTGAGAAGTTTTCTACATCTGCCCCCACTGAAATTCATTCTCTGATTCATGCCAATTTCAAGTGTCTAGTTGTGGATAAACTCAAACTGGTTATGCTCTAGATGTTGCAGCACCAAACTGCTTATTTGGGCTTGGTATCGAGACCAACCAATAAATTGATCCATAGTTGTATATAAGAAATGAAAATAAACATCAAAATTCATGCATTAAATAGAGTAAACAGAGACTCAATGGAGAAATTTTGTGTATACCTGACAAAGATTAGGTCCAGAAGCCCATGAAACCTTTTTAGATTTCTTCAAACCCATGATTTATTTATTTTTTGACAATCAACATGCTAGTTATATTAATGCATAAAAAAGTTTAAAGAATTAAAAAATGTGATAGAATCACTTACAATCTATCTAGGGAAAGTAGAAAGCCAAACAACTTTGCGTACTAACGAAATAGAAAATTTTGCTAAATTATGTGCTACTAAATTCCAAGACCTTGGAATATGTGTCTGTCACGCCCCGAGCCTACACCCTGCGCAGGACTAGCACTCGAGAACCAATACTATCCCCAAGCGAACCCTTAGCCTGGCTTACTACTCAACGGAAGACTTAAACACAAGAAATAGTCTCAAATGATGAACTCATGAAAAAACTTAGAATGTCTTAAAAGAAACATTCAACTGGCCAAGATGGCAACTCAAATCTCAAAACATAAGCCAATAACAAAATAGTGACAAATGAATTAATTAACTATCTATGAAGCCTCTAATAACTGAGATGGACGTCGGGACAAGACCCACGACATCCTAATGAACTAAAATACTGAAAGCAATAAAAAGGGGATCCTCTAGAAGCAAGGAGGTTCACTAACAAACTCTGAACGATGTGTCTCTATCTGCATCATAGAAACAATGTGGGCCAAATGACATCAGTACATTGAATGTACGAGCATACGAGGGGAATACTAAAACAAGACATAAGCTTGAAAAGAACTGAAAAAACATACATGGGTTCAACTCAACTCAACTTAACTCATTTCAATATAAAGCAATAATATGAATGCAGAATAGAGAAAAGCTTTCAAAACATGGATATCAACTCTGTGTATTTAGAAATACAATAGTAACTTTGTATGTATTCAAGGATACAATATAAACTCTGGAATGTAGATAAAAATACAATTTACTTCTGTGTATATAAGAATACAAAATACTGATGTGGGAGTTTCTCTAACCGACAACCATCACTTAAGAGCTATTGTGATGATACATCATTTTCCTCACGCTGCTAGGGCCGTCCTATACCTTGTCGAGGGTATAGAACCTGACTACTAAGTAGATCCACTAGTCTATGCTAAAAAGCACTAAGGATTCATCTAAAAAGTATGACCCTTTTCTACCCATGGTGGCTACATGGTTTATGGGGGATGGGAGTTGTCTGAACTCTCCCCCATATCGGTGCTCAATACTACTCCCAAAATATAATACTGGCTCTTATGTTTAAAAACATAACTTCTTTCTGTGATTTGAGATAATTGCTCAAAACTTAGTTCAAAGGCTCTCTTGGAAATCAAAGTTTCCTCTCTTGCTTAATTATGAAAGCATTTAATCTTTACTGAAAATTAGCTCAAAGGCTCTTTTGGAAATCAAAGTTTCCTTTCTTACTTAAATGTGAAAACATTTTACTCTTTGGGAATACATAGTCCCGATATACTCTTTTGAAGAAATGAACTTCAATCTTTACTCTTTACTTAACTCAAAACTCAAGTCTTAAAACAAAGTTAAAACATTTGTAAAAGATTCTTGGAAAACTCTATGAACTTCTCTTGACTTGACTCCTAACTTTCCTTGAATTGAATTATGGATTCAAGGCTCATTATCTCATGTTATGGATGATTTCATGTTTTTTAGACGTACCTTAGAGTGTAGAAATCAACTAGGAAACATAGGTAAGTTTCAAGGGAACTTGTACGGAAAGAAGTGGGAAAGGGTAGAGAACCTAGCGTCCCTGGCGCTTTGAGTGGCGCCGGGTGCCAGAGCTGAAACTATAGAGTATGGGTTGGGGTGCACTGGCTGGCGCGGCGCCCTAGGGCCCTAACTATAGACTCTGATGTGGGGCGCTCTGAGTGGTGCGGCGCCCCACCCCCATTCCCCAGTTTTTGACGAATTCTCTTGATCGTTTTTCAACTCTAAACCCTCTAGATTCGATTGAATCTTTCCCCAAACACTTAGATTCGACTGCATAATCAAAATATTCAAGAATCTACATCAGGAACTTCTCAACAACTTCAACAATCAAGAACCTAATAGAAACTTCAAACAAATCCATCAAGAACTCAATTTCTATACTTTCAAGAACATAACTTCACTGAACAAAATCATGATTGGCGTGTGGGTGAACTAACCCAACGTTGTGTGATCTCACATACCTCGTAGGGATCACCCCTTGGCGAAATCCACAAGCAATTCTTCAAAAACTTGGCGATTCCTTGCTTCTTCTTCTCTTTTCTCCTTTTCTTTTCTCTTCTCTGAAAAACCGTAACTTATTTTCAATAGTGTAAACTGAATCCAATTAGTTGAGACCCCAACTTAATTACCAAAAAAGAATTTAATTAATTGGGTAGTGAAAAGACCATAATACCCTCCTAAAATCCGGTTTTGACTTTCCTTATCTAGACAGACCAACTTCAAATGGGCATATCTCACTCATACTAACTCGAAACAGAACAAACTCGGCAGCGTTGGAAAGATAATTCAAAGATATTTCATACAGTATCTTGTAGAACACCTAAATCATCCTGATCTAGGAGTTATGGTTGTTTGAAATTGACCCAAAACTCATACTTAACTTAACTTTGTCAAACTTTCCAAATTTGATTATTTCCAAAAATGGTTTCTTTCTAATTCTAGTTCGTTCTAGTTGCGGGGTGTTACAGCGTCACATTGACCACTTCAAAGCACTTCATAAGGTTCCAACTGTCTTCACAAGTAGTCTCTATCTCCCATGAAACTATAGTTCTTTGTAGTACCATATCTGCCACATTTTTTGCATCTGATAAGATTTGCACCTTTGTCCATCCCATTTCTCTAGCATTCTCCAGCGCCATACGAATTGCAATTGCTTCAGCAATGATGGCTTTCCCAACATATTGAATTGGGGTACCAAAGGCTTGAAGCAGGTTACCATAGCTATCCATAGCCACCACACTGATGCTTGCCGTCTTCTTTTCCTTATGTACACTAGCATCTGCAAACACAACAATACCATCTTATGCCATAGTTATATTTCTATCATCACTACAAGTAGGTATAATTGTAGGAGGAAATGGAGGAATCAAATTACTTTCATATTCATGGAAATCAAAAAGAGATTTGTTAACAATATCATTAGGATCAATAATTTCTCCATTGAAACTCTTCGAATTTCTAGCCTTCCAAATTTGCCACATAATAGAAATACTTAATTTATAAGCTCAATAGAATCAGGGTATTTTTTTAGCATTAGTAAAAAGATCATTCCACCATCGAGTAAAATCCACAGTATTTTCTAAACTAGGCCAATTAATGGGGTAAATTTTTCAGACTAATTGAGCACTAGGACACCCAAACAACATGTGATCAATCGTTTCACTCTCAAGTCCACAACCCTTACACACTCCACAAATATGCCTCATTCTCCTAGAAAGAAGCAATGCAGAAGAATTGTGCAAGCAAATTCATTTGTGTGCTTTTCTGCAACAAAAACACATCTATATCTATGTATACTAGAAACAGAGACTAACATGAAATTGACCATAGTCTTATATAAGGAATAAAAATAAACATCAAAATTTGTGCACTAAACAGAGTAAATAGAGACTGGATGGGGAAATGTTATATATGCTTGACAAAGATTAGGTCCAGAAGCCTATGAAACCTTCTTAGAATTCTTCAAACCCATGATGAAAACGCTTAATCATATACTCAATTTATTTAACAACACTCAAACTTCGCCTTCAGATGATCGGTTTTGTAGTGCAAGTCTGAATCAGAATGTTGCTTCCCCAAAAAGTTAAGAGTAGAAGAAAAGATTGGAGTTATCACAACCCTAGAGTTTTCGTTTTGTGAGTGAAGAAAATGAAAGTTCCAGAGAGTGCACCGCTGCGAGAGTGAGTGATGTACTCTATAATTGTATTTTGTCAGCTGTTGGAAAGACAAAATACAAACATAGAGTACTTCTCTCACTCCCACAGTGGCGCACCCTCATCAACTTTCATTTTCTTCACTTAGAAAACGAAAATTCTAGGGTTTCTTTCTTCTATTCTATTGATAACTCCAATCTTTGCTTCTATTCTCAACTTTTTTGGGGAAACAACATTCTGACTTGCATTGACAAATCGATCATCTGAAGGCAAATTTTGAGTGTTGTTAAATAAATTGAGTATTTGATTAAGCGATTTCATCATGGGTTTGAAGAAATCTAAGAAGGTTTCATGGGCTTCTGGACCTAATCTTTGTCAAGTATACACAACATTTCTTCATCCAATCTCTATTTACTCTATTTAGTGCACGAATTTTAATGTTTATTTTTATTCCTTATATAAGACTATGGATCAATTTCAGGTTAGTCTATGTTTCTAGTATACATAGATATAGATGTGTTTTTGTTGCAGAATAGCACACGAATGAATTTGCTTGCACAATTCTTCTGCATTTCTTCTTTCTTTAAAAAATCATTTAGTGGTTCAGTTATAAATTCTATGAGTTTTTGTAACAACTTCAACTAACTTTCAAATAGAAGTCAATAGCGGAAGGAGTGAAATGCAATTAATAAAGTTCTTGAAGAAACATGAAGGTAAATCTTGGAAGATGAACCCTAGCCTTAGTGTTTCTTGAAGTTCTAGAGCGTAGGAGTTTAGAAGTGAATGCGATGGTTTGATTGTGAAAACTAATTTTCTACACATTTAGGGCAATTTATTTGACTCCCTAAGGGTTTCTAGAACAAAGATATCCATAAAATATAAATAAAAATACCTGGAATCCGGGATTTTATTCCAGCGGACAGTGAGGTCTGTATTCGCTCCATATCGTGGAGCTGCTGCCAGGTTAGAGCACCTCTAATGAATCAGTTATAAATGTTTACTTAGAACTTGGATTGAGGCAAACTTGGTGGCATTGGAAAGATGACTCATAAAATTTTAATTTGATAGGTCATAGGACACACAATTCTTTATATGTTAAGGGATATGATTGTTTGAAGTTGACCCAAGTAGAATCTTATATCAAAATTTAATCAGTATGGAAGCTTTCAACTCAAATTTGTGTTAGGATATTCTTGTAACCTTAATTCATATACAAATACATTTCCACATTAAATAATTGACCTTAAAACCTAGGAACAATTTAAGAATCATCTGATAAGGCCTTATACACAAATGAAGAATGGTTCGGGTCTTAGCTTAGAAATTTTTGGGGTGTTACATATAGTTATAGCAAAAAATTCCATGGTTATAATTTGTATAATTCCCTCATAGATGTACCTGAGCTTACAGATAAAATTTTACTAACCATCACACAATAAATGAAGGAAGAAACAATTCAATAAGCTCTAATGAGGTCCACAAAAGAATGTTTTTGTGGAGAACTTACCTTTAAGAGGAAAGAAAATTTTGTTGATTGAGGATGATCCGACGTTACTTAGATTTCCAAAAAAAATGGTTTCTAAGCACCTTGGTGTGCCCAAATGGTTTCTAAGGTTTTGTTGCACCAAGCTACTTAGAAACCGTTTTTTTGGAAATCATAAGTATCATCCTCAACCAACAAGATTTTGTTTCCTCTTGAAAGTATGTTCTCAACAAAAACATCATTTATGGACTAGTGGACCTCAAGCTCCCTCATTGGACCTTGTTGAATTGTTTCTTACTTCATTTCTTGTGAGATGGTTGGTAAAATTTTATCACTAAACTCTAGTACATCTCCGAGGGCACGATACAAATTATAACCATGGAGTGGTTTTTCTATGACTATATCTATTGAAGGTAGTTTGTCCTCATCTACACCTGGTTTATCAAGCCAAACAACTCGAAGGGACACATTCTTGGGAAAATCCTTTCTGAATTTAGTCATATCTTGACTTATTTCTTCAATTAGTCAAACACTCAGGTTTATTATGATCAAGATGAAACTTACAAGTGCCCTCCTCGAACCAATTCCTCTGTCTCTCCTCTGGGATGATGAGATATCAAGATAATCATTGATATATGTTACGTATAAAGCATTGAGAGGGTGTGGGTCGAAGAATAAAGAGGTGGAAGAAGTAAGAGCAAAGAGTAAGTAGTTAGAGAGAGAACAATGCTAGTCAAGAGGAATTGAATTATATAGAAAAAGACAAGGTAATAGGGGGACAAAATGAAGGGGAACAGGAATCAGGTTCCAAATGTGGGGAAACAAATGGTAATCAGATCAATAGCATTTCTGATTTAGAGGAGATCAATGATACGGAGAAACAGAGGAGAGAGATAGAGAGGGAGGAGGATAAAGAAATTGAAGTAAATATAGACAGAGCGGCAAGGGATAGAGATTATCACCAATGCAGACCAGGTTTTATGAGAGTGGAGCCAAGAGAGCTACGTCAAGTTAACGGCCACTTCCTTTGCAAGTAAAGAAAATATTAGACAATGACATAATTTTCAGCAACTATCAGTGGAGTGCAAAAGATTTGAACGCAGATAAGTCAAACATTCCAATACTAAGGGTCAAGGCAAGAAAGATCACATTTCAAGACCTATAAACTTACGCATGAATTACTTCAAAATCATTTTCAATAACAAACCTCACAACTGTGATATTTACAAAAAAATGTTTTTGACATTATAGGCTTACATAGTTATGACCATTAAACTACCTAGTCTAGACTACGACAACTTACAAAAAGTTTCTCCAGAAAAAAGCGAGGGTCTTGGGGTCGGATAGGGAGTTACAAATCTTGGGTTAGGAAGGAAATCCATAATGAAGGAAGTCAGGAGCGTTTGTATATCTCCATTTATTCTTCAGCTTGAAAAGAAAATTAGAGAGGAAGGAAACTGGGAAAAGAGGTAGAGAAAGAAGAAGGCCACTTACAAAGAGTTGTGAGTTCAACCACAAGACTAGACGCCTCTATCAAAATCACTTCTGGGATCCACTGTTCCACCGGATTATGTATCTACAAGAGAAAAGGAGAAAGTTAGAAAACAGACAGAGAATGAAAAGACCAAATAAAACAATCTTACCTCTAGGAGTTGAGAAAGAGGGTTAACATGGCAAACAAGAGGAATGTGTTGATGATCTATAACAACAACAAGAGGAAGGGTGGATTCCTGACAGCTCCAAGCGGCGATATGGGTAGAAAGAAAAGGATCTCAAATTCGGAAACCCTATTATCTAGGGTTTTGATATAGAAGCTGGTAGTTCCGTTTAATAGACTGGGCTAAAAAATTTCTCGTTGTTTTGGGTTGATCCAGTTTTTGGTTTGGTCTTGTTTTGAACAAATTTATTTGAAATGAATAAAAGGAGCTACAAGATCCACTGTTTAATTTAAAAAAAAAAAAATATACATGTTTCAAAAGCATTTGTTTGAATTATTAATTGCTCAAAAATGTACAAAAATGATTTTTCATCGAAGATAGATTTGGATTTGGAAATAAGTTGATGTGGTCTACTACACCTTTCACCAATTTTCTGTGAGTGTGTGTATATAGTAAAACCACCAAATTTCTGCTGTTTTAAGAGTTTAATGCCATACTAAACACGGAAGAAAGCATTTCACAAACAACAAATACAATGAAAAGGCTTCTTTAAAGAAGAGAGAGAAAAAATTCTTACCTAAAAAAGTATTTACCGACTTCAAAAAAATGAGGATGAGAACAACATATGTCAGCCAAAATATATCCGTCCATTGTGCTAGCCTCCATAAGCCAGTTCAGAGTATTCGTCGCATTTTCTCTTTCCTTTCTACCCAATTTTTTACCCCTTAAATTGCTATTGTATTCACAGTATTTGGTTTATAGATGATTGTGATCTTGTATTAAGTATTTAATCGATACAACTTCTCAAAATCTTCAAAAAATAATGTGGCAAAGAAGAGAATGTTGGTTAATGAGTAAATAAGGATGGACACATTTTTGGTGAATTGAGTGTAAAAATTAAAGTACTATTGTTGAACTTCTAATTCACCCTTTATGTATACAATTATATTTTGATTTTTTGCATGGGGTGAAATGGTCAACTAACCAATAAATTAATGACCCCCGATTTTCCTAAAGAACATGTTATTATATATGTTCCTTTGTCGAGTACTAATAGTGTGTTAAGTAAAACAAGTAAATTAATGACACAATTCTTTATCGTGGAAAACCCTGATATATAAAGAGTAAAAAAACACAACCTACACCTATATAGATCACTAAGGATCCAGAGAACTTTGTGGAAGAACTTCATAAAGTATTTGTGGCCATGCGTGTTGTTGATGCTCAAATGTGTTGTTAGGATATGGTATGATCAGTGGAAGAAGAACAGGGCAAAGGGGGCAACACTTTTGAGTTGGGCTATGTTTGAGAATGTTTTCTAGAGGCTCTTATTTCTCTGAGAGCTTAGGGAAGCTAAGGTGAGAGAGTTCTTGAATCTGAAACGGGAAGTTATGAGTGCGTAGGACTACAACCTCAAGTTTACTCAACTATCCCGCTATGCTCCAGAGATGGTGGTAAGGAGCAGGATGAGTTTAATTGTGTCCGGGCTATCCTGCTTATCGAGTATGGAAGGTAAGGCAGTTATGCTGATAGGGGACATAGACATAGCTAGCCTCATGATTCATATGCAGCAGGTTGAGAAAGATAAGTTAAAGGATATAAAAGAGTTTCACAATAAGAAGGACAAGACAGCAAGTCATGAACTGGCGAGCAAAAGACTGAAATGGGAATAAGTCATCTTTTCAACAAAAGTCATCTAGACATGTCCTATCATCAGCTAGTGCACCTACACCAAGAAAAAGAAATGATCGTAGGAATCATAGTTCCCAAAATTTCAGAGGTCGGGGTACTCAATCTCAAGGTAGTGTGGCGTAAGGGGCTTGTAAAACTTCACTACATGAAAGAACTAAAAAAATCTAGAATTAGAAAGAATCATTTTTGAAAAGAATGAAAAATCTGGAAATTTGACAAAATTAAGTCAAGTTTGAGTTTTTGGTCAACTTCAAATGACCATAACTCCTAGATCAAGATGAGTTAGGTGTTTTACAAGATATCGTAGGAAATATCATTGAATTATCTTTCCAACACCTCTGACTTGGCGCGATTTCAAGTTTGTATGAGGGTGATATGCCCATTTGAACTTGGATTGTTTAGATAAGAAAAGTCTAATCCGGATTTTAGAAGAGTATTGTGGTCTTTTCACCACCCAATTATTTTATTTCGTTTTTAGGAGTTTAATTGGGGTCTAATCTAAATTAGATCAGTTTACGCATTTACCAAAACACACTAGGGCTTGGAGAAAAGAGAAAAGATGAGAAAGGAGAAGAAAAGTTCAAGATTTGTCAAGATCGTGCAATTTTGGTTGTGGATTTCGCCAAGGATTCAACCCTACAAGGTATGTGAGATCACATAGCATTGGGTTAGTTCACCAACGCACCAATCATGATTCAATTCAGCGTAATTATGTTATTCCAAAGAAAAGATTGTGAGTTCTTGATGAAATTCGTTTAAGTTCTTGTGGGTTCTTGTTGTTGAAGTTGTTGAGAAGTTTCTTGAGTTTGATTCATGAGAATAGGTGTGATTTCGAGTAGAATCTTACATATATTGATGATATAGTCGATTCTAAGTGTTTGGGGAAAGAACCAATTGAATTTAGAGGGTTAAAAATTAAAAAACGAAGAAGAAAATTTGGGATTTTCTTGGAAAGGGGCTGGGGCGCCGCGCCTCTCAGAGCGCCCCAAAAGGGGTTCTGAAATTTGGGCTCTGGAGCACCGTGCCAGCCAGAGCGCCCCAACCCAAGGCCTGAATTTCACCCTCTAGCGCCCCGCGCCTCTCAGAGCGCCCGGGAAGCCAATTCTTCCACATTTTCCCACTTCTTTCCATACTAGTTCCTTAGTAATGTACCTATGTTTTCTAGTCGATTTCTGCACTCTAAGGTACGCCTAAACATCATGAAATCATCCAAAAACATGAGATCATGAACCTTGAATCCATAATTCAATTCAAGGAAAGTTAAGAGTCAGGTCAAGAGAAGTTCATAGAGTTTTCCAAAAGTCTTTTACAAACGTTTTTACTTTGTTTTAAGGCTTGAGTTTTGAGTTGAGTAAAGAGTAAGAGTAAAGTTTATTTCTTCAAAATATTATATGGGAACTAAGAATTCTCAAGAGTTGAAATGTTTTCACATTTAAACAAGAGAGGAAACACCAATTTCTAAGAGAGCTTTTAAGATAGTTTTTGAATAATTACCTCAAATCACAGAAAGAGTTTTGTTTTTAAAACATATGAGCTGAGTATATTTTAGGAGTAGTATTGAGCACTGATATGGGGAAAATTTCATAATAACTTAAATCTTCATAAACCATGTAGTCATCATGGGTAGAAAGGATCATACTTTTTAGATGATTCCTTAGTGCTTTTTAGCATAGACTAGTAGATCCACTTAGTTGAGGAGTTCTATATCACGGCAAGGTATAGGACAGTTCTGGCAGAGTGAGTGAGACGTTGTATCATCACTTTAGCTCGTAGTGGTGGTTGTCGGTTAGAGAAACTACCATAGTATTATATTACTTTATTATATGAGTAAACTGAGTTGTTATTGTATCTCTTTAATACATTGAGTTATTGATGCTTATCGTGACCAACAACACTAACCTACGGTATGAGTGTCTACAATCATCGATAGTATACTAACCCAACTAAAGGTTGGGGTCGTGTCCCAAGAGAGTGGTTTTGAGAATTGATAGAAAAATAAAATTAAGCTCTAACTAGTCGTAGCTAAAGACATTAACGAACAAAAACATGGTAAATTAAAGGGGGTGACACGAAAGTGTCAAAAATCAATTGGGGGTTTTGTCACAAGTAGTAAAAACAGCAAAAATTAACAAGAAAATCAAGTATGGAGAAATGTTCTTGGGGTGTGACCGCAATACAAGTTGAGATAAATCGTTGGGTATATGCTTTCAATAGGAAATTTGCAAGATAATAGTGACTAGGCTAAGCTTTATATGGAAATAAGTTCCCTCTCGAGAAACTTACCTCGTTTTAAATGGGTTCCTCTCAGACACCCATTTGCCGCATGAAGACCAGCCTACGCCTTACCTCACTCACTCTTTAGAGCTAAGTGTTAGGATATGGGACTAGGGATCACCCTCTCGGGCTGAACCTCATGTCGACCCACTCCTTAGGCCATCAGTCTCATGGTCTTGGTTTCGCGACCTCCCTCTCGGGCAAGCTGAAAACACTTGGGTGGTTTTGTATTTGCAACTACAAACCCATTAAATTAAACCACAACCACTAGATGAAATCACCATTAAAATATATCTACCCTATCATCAAGCTAAACCCAACAACAATATCAACACATATTTGCTAAATCACACCCCAAGAATAGGGGGTTTTAGCCACACATCAAGAAATAACAAAATACATCTAAAATGCTACTAAAATCAAATAGGTATAAGAAATTAAACCTTGATTTAAGCAAAGGAAGAAGAATGGAGATGACCCACTTCCAACTTGGGGAAGATGAAATCATTCTCTCTTCAAGTCTCCCACAAAACCCTCTCCAAACTTGAGAGAAAATATCTAAAAACATACTATTCTATTCTAAAAATAATAATAATGGTTCGGAACTTGAAAAATTAATAAAGAGTTTAGTATTTATAGCTATCAAAAATTAGTGCAGGCGGATAGTTCGGCGAGGTTAGTCAAGTCCACCGAATGACTCGGTGACTCGCCCTTCTTCTGTCTTATTATCGTTGAGTGCTTGCCTACAACATCTTCACGTTCTGACCATTGGACGATATAGTACTGCTTCGTGGAACTATTCGACGAACCGCCAACAGCTCCTTTCATCATTTTTTTGATCATTTTCCTTCAAGGCTTCGCATACTGGAACAAAGGGCGGAGTTTGTCCTTTCGGCGAATCACCAAAGGTTCTTGGCAATGCTCATGCTTCAGCTTCTTCATTCTTTTCAGCCTTTTTGTTCCTTTTTGCGCCTAAGTGTCCATGCTTCTACTAAAACTTCAAATACCTGAAACTTAAGAGTTTTCATCAGATATTGAGACAAAATAAGCATTCGAGGACATTATTTCTATCAAAATAAAGCCCTAAATGAGTCCAATTTGTGGACTCATCAGTTATCACCTACTGTTGTAAATGCTTTGTATAAACTGCACCCTTATTATTGTTTTTACTTTGCATTTGAGTTGAGTATATATTCATGAGTTGAGTAAAACTAAGTTAAGTGTTCCTTTCAGATTCATTTCAAGCTTATGTCAGGTTTAGTTTTCCCCTCGCATGCTTGTACATTCAATGTATTGATGCTTTTTGGCCTGCATCTTTTAATGATGCAGATACAGGTAACCAGGATCAGCATCCAGTGCCTAGTTGATCAAGTTGAGCACTCAGAGTCAGTTGGTGAGCCTCCTTGCTTTCCAGAGGATCCCTTATTATCTTGTTTTAGTATTTCAGTTGTTAGGATGATCGGGGGTCTTGTCCTGGCATCCCTCATTGTTTTAGAGGCTTCCTAGATGAGTAGTCTAATATCTCTTTAAGTTATTGCATGAGTTATATCTTGAGACTGTTTCTTTTTATTAAGTCTTCCGCTATAAGTTAAGCCAGACCAAGGGTTCGCTTGGGGACAACAATGGTTCTTGAGTGCCAGTCCCGCCCAGGGTGTAGGCTCGGGGTGCGTCAGGGCTAACTGGACTCCCACTTGCACTTAGTGTAGTAGAAACCACCCCAGAAAATGTTATGATGGCTCCAATGGTTGCTTCAACTGTGGTCAGACAGGTCACTTTATGAGAGAGTGCCCTAACAACAGGCGGGTAATGAGGGCAATAGAGCCCAATCGTATTCAGCTACTCCAGCAGATAAGATTGCTTAGAGAGGAGCTACTTTAGGGACAAGTAGAGCAGCAATCCGTCTGTATGCTATGGCTAGTCACCAAGATCATGAGAACTCGCTAGATGTTTTCACTGGTATGCTTAAAGAGTTTTCTATTGATGTTTATGCCTTACTTGATCCAGATGCGAGTTTGTCTTTTATGACTTTTCATGTAGCCATGAGGTTTGGCATTTCCCCTAAACAACTTCTTGAGCCCTATAGTGTTTCCACGACTTTTGGTGAGTCTGTTCTAGCAAAAAGAGTCTATCGTGATTGTACCATCTCTGTCTATCACAAAGACACCATGGATGACTTAGTTGAGCTAGACATTGTGGACTCTAATGTTATTCTAGGTATGGACTAGCTTCATGTTTATTATGTTGCAATTAATTGTAGAACTCAAGCAGTCAAGTTTCAGTTTCTTAAAGAGCCACTTTTAGAGTGGAGGAGTAGTTCAATAGTGCCTAAGGGTCATTTTATTTCATACCTTAAGGCCAAAAATTTATTTTCTAAGGTATGAATGTATCACTTAGTTCGATTTAATGACTCTAGTGTTGAGACACCGTCTATCAGTCAGTTCCCGTTATGAGTGAGTTTCCAATGGTCTTTCCAAACGATTTTCTCGGAGTCCATCCTGAGAAAGAAATAGACTTCTTAATAGATATTCTTTGGGATACTCAACACATTTCTATTCTGCCATATAGAATGGCTCCAGCTGAGTTAAAAGAGTTAAACGAGATCTTCTTGATAATGGTTTTATCCAACCAAATGTCTCGCCTTAGGGCGCTCAAGTCTTATTTGTGAGAAAGAAAGATGGTTCCCTAAGGATTTGTATCAACCACCGCTAGTTGAACAAGTTCACCATAAAGAATAAGTATCTCCTTCCTAGAATTGATGACCTTTTTTACCAACTTCAGGGTGTCACTTGCTTCTCTAAGATAGACCTCAGATCTGGCCGTAATCAGTTGAAAGTGAGAGAAAGTGACATCCCGAAGACATATTTCATGACCCATTATGGTTATTATGAGTTCCTTGTTATGTCATTTGGTTTGACTAACGCTCTGGCAACATGAACAGAGTATATAAGTAGTATTTGGATATGTTTATTATTGTATTCATCAAAAATCGAGAGTTATATGCCAAGTTTTCTAAGTGTAAGTTCTAGCTGGAATCCGTGGAGTTCTTAGGCCACATCATGTATGGGAAAGGAATTCAAGTCAACACTCAGAAGATTGAGGCAGCATAGAATTGGCTCAGACCTACATCCCCAACTGGTATAGGGAGTTTTTTGGGGTAGGGTGGTTACTACCGAAGGTTTGTCGAGAAGTTTTCATCTATTTTATCTCTATTGACTAAGTTGACTAGAAAAACCACTTAGTTTTAATGGTTTGAAGCTTATGAGCAAAGCTTTCATGAATTGAAAACCTGGTTAACTACGGCTCCAGTGTTGACCATACCAGAGGGTATAGAGGATTTTGTCATCTATTGTGTTGCATTTAAAGTGGGGTTTGGTTGATTGTTGATAGAGAATGGTAAGGTTATAGAATATGCCTCTAGGCAGCTTAAGATTCACGAGGGGAACTTCCCGACTACTGATCTCAAGTTGGCAGCAATAGTTTTTGCTCTCAAGATATGGTGTCACTATCTCTATGGCATTCATGTAGATATTTTCAGCGACCACAAGATTCTCCAGTATGTTTTTAGTCAGAAGGAACTTAATCTCAGGCAAAGGAGGTGGTTAGAGATGTTCAAGGATTACGACATGAGTATCCTCTATCACATAGGAAAGGCTAATGTTATTGTTGATGCTATGAGTAGGTTGTCCATGGTGAGTACTGCTCATGTTGAGGAAGGTAAGAAATAATTGGCTAAGGAAGTTCACAGACTTGCACATTTGGGAGTCTGTTTGTTAGATTCCAGTGAAGGTGGAGTTGTGATTAATGAGGTTAAATCGTCATTAGTTCCTGAAGTGAATTAGAAGAAGCAAGACAAAGACCCCATCTTACTTGAATTAAATGCAAATGTTCATAAGAAGAATGTGATTGCTTTTGAACAAGACAGAGATGGTGTGTTGAGATATCAAGGTAAATTGTGTGTTCCAAAGGTGGATGAGCTCCAAAAAAGGATCATGACAGAAATTCAAAGTTCCAGATATTCGATCCATCCGGGTTCCACAAAGATGTGTCATGACATGAGAGAAGTCTATTAGTGGAATAGTATGAAGAGGTTTATTGCAAATTTTGTTGTGAAGTGCCCAAATTGCCAGCAAGTCAAGGTGGAACACCAAAGGCCATAGGATGTGGCTCAGAACATAGCTCTTCCAGAATGGAAATGAGATATGATTAATATGGACTTCAAATCTGGCTTGCACCGATCTCGCAGGCAACATGATTCGATTTGGGTGATTGTAAATCAAATGACTAAATCAACCCATTTCTTATCGGTGAAACTACCAATTCAACATAAGATTATGTGAGTTTTTACACCCGTGAGATATTTTGAATTCATGGTGTCCCTTTGTCCATCATTTAGGATAAGGGTGTGCAATTCACCGCTCAATTTTGGAAGTCATTTTAGAAAGGTTTGAGTTCGAAGGTAAACCTTAGTACTGCTTTTCAACCTCAAACGGATGGTCAAGCAGAAGACACAATTTAGACCCTAGAAGATATGTTGAGAGCATGTGTCATGAATTTCAAAGGTAATTGGGATGATCATTTGTATCTCATAGAGTTTGCTTATAATAATAGTTATCACTCCAGTATCCAGATGGCTCTTATGAAGATCTTCATGGGCAAAGGTGTAGATCTCCTATTGGTTGGTTTGAGCTTGGTGGAGCTGAGTTGGTAGGACAAGACATAGTTCATCAATCCATGGAGAAGGTGAAAATAATTTAACAGAGGTTGAGAACAGCACAGAGCCGTTAGAAATACTATACAGAAATTAGATGAAGATATATGGAGTTTGAGGTTGATGATTGGGTGTATCTGAAGTTTTCACCTATGAAAGATGTTATGAGATTTTGTAAGAAAGGAAAGCTCAATCTCTGATACATTGATCCTTATAGAATATCCAAGAGAGTTGGTAATGTAGCTTATGAGTTGGAGCTACCATCAGAGTTAGCAACAGTCCATCCAGTATTACACATCTCTATGCGAAAGAAGTGTTTGGGCAATCCTTCATTTATTGTTCCTACCTATAATATTGGTATCAAGTACAACCTATCTTATGAGGAGATTCCCGTTAAGATTTTTGATCATTAGGTTTGCAAGTTGTGAACCAAAAAGGTTGCATCAGTCAATGTCTTATAGAGAAATCAGTTTGTTGAGGAGGTAACTTGGGAAGTTAAGGAGGATATGAAGACTAGATACCCTCTTCTTTTTTCCTTCGATTTAGTTCTAGTACAAGGTATTAACTCTTTCTAAAGTACACATTCAATTCAGTCCCTCCTTCAATGTTTTGAGTTCATGAGTTTTATGTGTATTTTTCATTAATTTAGGTTGTAAAACATTTCCCTACCCTTTCCATGCTCAAATCATCCATCCTTCAAGGACGAATGATTCCAAGCGGGAGATATTGTAACACCCCAAAAATTTCTAACCTAATGCCTGAACCATTCTTCATTTGCATGTAAGTTCGTATTGGGTGATTCTTAAGTTATTCTTAGGTGTTAATGTCAATTCTTTAGTGTGGGAATGGATTAGAATATGAATTAAGGTCACGAGAATTCCCTATCACAAAATCGAGTTGAAAGCTTCATTACCGATTAGATTTTGACATAAAATTCTACTTAGGTCCACTTCAAACGATCATATCTCTCACAACATAAGGAATTATGTGGCCTATATCCTACCAAATTAAAGGTCCTCGAGTCCTCTTTTCACCACCACCAAGTTTGCCTCATTTTGAGTTTGAAGTAAAAGGTTATTGTTGTTTTACCAAAGACTATAACATCAGAGTTGCCTCTACTCTTACGACTTGTTTCTACGAGCCGTAGAAATTTATGCGACCCATACTGTCAACTCGTCAAAAACTTCAAAGAATCTGATTTTTAGGGTCCAACTCCTACGGATCCATTCTACGAGCCGTAGGAACTTCTACGAGTCGTAGTTTGGACCTTAAAATGGACTTTTGAGCCTAAAAATTGTATAAGTTCTACGGATTAGATCTCCGGTCCGTAGAAACTTCAAAGGGCTATAAATTGGACCCCTAGAATGAGATTTTGAGTTGTAAAATTTAATATATTCCACGAATGGGATCTACTGTCCATAAAACAAATCACGAATTATAGATGGACCCGTAGAAGTTTTCATCAGTTTTTAAGAGGGGTAGTTTAGTCTTTTCCCAACCCTTCTAAGACTAAACCATGACGTTTTTACACCTAATTAAGGGTTATAAAGTTTTAACAGTTATTTTACGTTCATTAACACTTCAAGTCTTTAGAGCAATGTTCCAAGAGGAGAAAAGTTTGGGTTTCAAGTGTTCTTCGAGCTTCGTTGATTTCGCCATGAACTCTGTTCTTCCAGGTATGTAAGCCTATCATAGTGATGGACTGAGTTCGTCCTCACTCCCTACATCTACTTTCTATCAGTAAAATAATAATCTAGGGTTACATCCTTAGTCTGTATAATTCTTGAGATGAGTTTCGGTTTTGAGTTTCGAATTTTATTCTTAATTTTTGAGTTGCTATATCTTTCATTGAGATTCTTGAGTTATTACTGAGTTTCTATTGAGAAACCTTTTAACCAAACTATTATGTCTTAAATTGATTTTTGAGAAAGTAAAGATGAGATTTAAGTATAGTTTAAAGAATGATTTGAGTAGGAGTATAAGGGAACTAAGTATTCCAAAATGTGTCACTTTTTACATTGAGAAATGAGAAATTTTGATATCTAAACA
>JAJOOE010018840.1:0-26673 GCA_036250405.1 Solanum raphanifolium | reverse complement strand
GCTGACTTCCATAAAGATGATAATGGGCTTTTTGTGATTAACTGGCTTTTAACTACCCTTAAGTTGAGGGTGACTACCCTTAAGTTGGGTTTTAACTTAATGATGAAATACTAATTTTCACTCTCTGGAAAACATGGAGGTTCCGATGAAGTCATTGGCCTGAAGCATATGTGCTATTCCATTTTGTCATGCCGTGTGAGGACATCTGATGTTTGCAATGGAACAAAAGATAAAGTAGACTTCAACTTAGGATTCACAAGTCTGTGGTTAAAAAATTTGTGGTCTCATGTCAGTCTAAGAAGGGGATTGGTAAAAGTTGCCGCCATGTGACCACGAGGTCACAAATTCAAACCGTGGAAACAACCTCTTGCAGAAATGCAAGGTAAGGCAGCCTATATGAGACCCAATGTGGTCTGGGTCTTCCCCAGTCTATGCATAGGGGGAGCTTAGTGGACCTGTCTGTCCTTTTTTTCTTTTTCATTTTGGACTAGGGCATCAGCTATTTACAATGGAAAAGAGATAAAAAATCATTTCAGACCAAGTGGTGTTTGAATTGGCTTATTTTTAGTAGTTTCTGGCTTTTAAGCATTTCTTTAGTTTTGGAAGTGTTTGGGTAACACAAAAAGTGTTTTTAACCACTTATTCAAAGCTGAAAAAGTACAAAAAAGAAGCCAAAAGCCAAAAGTTGGGGGTTCCCAACTTATGACTTTTGGCTTTTAACTTATAAGCCACTTAAAAAAAGTCAATCTAAACACCCCCTAATATTCAAATATTGTGTGAAGTGGCTTGTTGCCTAAGGTCTCATCTGAAGGTGGAGTATTCAACAAATATATTATCCTACTAGCTAGAATCTATAGGAGAATACTGAAGGAGTGTGAACATTTAGATTAAGGTCATCAGGCGCTCTATCGTATTCTGTTAATATCCTGAGGAATTCTCCTTCGCAAATTAGACAAGCTTAATTAGCCAATAAGTTGGGAAAAAGAACACATCAACTAGCTAATATTCATCCAAAAAAATCAACTGATGCACAAGCCTTTTCTTTTTTCTTATCAGGATATAGAGTGTCACCATTTACTGTTTGTACTTGAGTTACTAGAACTTCACTACTGTTAAAACTTAAAGCTTAACTGTAATACTTCTGGATGTGGTTGTTAATGATTCTGGGGCATGAGGGTACCGAGTAGTGTATTCGTTAACTCAACTAAATAAACAGAATAAACAAAACACAGAAAGAAAAAGAACTAATCAACAAAGGAAAAGAGTAATTGCCACCCTAATGGATCTAGTTGTATTTAAAATTAACATAAAACTATGTCTTTTATGGGGAAAATCTGATAAATAATTAAAATTAAAAGAAAACCATGTCCCTTATGGAAAATTCCGATAAAGTTGGAAGGATGCAAAAATTAATATAAAACTATTGATCCACTTTGAAAAATTATATACATCTTTATGGAGAAAGATAATCAACATTAGGTGCTCATGAGATGCATATATGTCAAGTAAAAGCGTCTATCTGGTCATTAGATAAGTTTAAGTATCTAATTTACAAATTGTGCCAAGTTTGAGGGACTATCTAGGTATTTAGACCAGATTATTTATATGATCTACTTTAAACATGCTTATAAATCAGTATGTATAAATAGACTTTAAGGGGTAAGTGAATCCTATGTTAGAGTTTCAATTAACAAATCTATCAAAATAGTTAAGTATTTCTCTGACAAATTCAGCCTTTTATATAACAAATTAGTTTCTTATATCTCTTTATTGTTATGTCTGAAGAAAAAACTTCTAAAACTGCCGAAGGAATAGATAATCCAATGGAAGCCAAATCCTCGACTAATAGAAAAAGGAGCTTCTATTGGATTATCTATAATTTCAACAATTTGAGAATTTTTTTTTCCGGACATAACAATAAGGAGATATAAGAAACTAATTTGTTAGAGAAACTATTAGCTCTTTTGGTAGATTTATAATTGAAGCTCTAACGTAAAATTCACTTATCTCTTAAAGCCTATTTATATAGGATCTTTTACTAGCTTATGAGCATGTTTAAAGTTGACCATATAAATAATCTAGTGTAAATATCTAGATAGTCCTTCAAACTTGGCACAATTTGTAAATTAAACACTTAAACTTTATCTGGTGATTTGATAGACACTTTTACTTGACATATATGAATCTCATGAGTACCTAATGCTGACATGTCAAATTTGTGTGTATTGCACTCCAAGTTGGTGTGTGAACAAACTATGTCTCTTATGGGGAAAATTTGATAAATAATTAAAATTAACATAAAACTATGTCCCTTGTGGAAAAATTTCGATAAAGTTGGAAGGATGCAAAAATTAACACAAACTATTGATCCACTTTGGAAAATTATATACATCTTTATGGAGAAAGCTAATCAAGTGTGCAACATGCTTTTTTTTTATTTTTTATGACCATGATGTTCGGACTAGCTTTCCGTACTTCGTCTAATTCTACAGGATATCTGCCACCTCCCACCAAATACCAGATTATCCATATGGTTAACTAAACATGCTCATAAGCCAGTAAGGGATACAATATAAATAGGCTTTGGATAAATGAATTCTATGTTAGAGTTTCAATTAACAAATCCGAGTTAAGTGTTTCTTTGACAAATTCACCCTTTCTCAAACTGCTGATGGAATAAATAATCCAATGGAAGCTCCCTTTTAGGGGTATGAGAGAAGAAGTTTGTATGTTATTGGTAGATCAGGACAAATAATTTATTACTACTCAAATGGTTGATTTGCAAGAATATATGAATATAAAGATGACATTCCTAGAACTTATAATCTTTGTTTCTTTGATATAACTAAATTATGTGTGATTTCATTTTTTTTTTTAAACGGGTAATTTCTATTCCTCAGCATTAAGGGCTAGCATTAAGGGCTATGCTGGCCACCTCCAAAAAGTATTAACAAAGAAGAGAGAAAAAAATAAGAAAAAAGAAATAGAAATACTTACAAAGAACCTACGAAATCAACTAATTGGATTTCCTCTTCTATATTTTGTTCTTTATATTAGAGATTTTCAAGATAGAGATAGTGTTATGATAACAAGGAAAAGAGAAATTCAAGATTTATAGGGTAAATGAAATTTAAGAAGAGACGATTTTAACTTTATCAAAAAAAGAAAAGAAAAGAAGAGATGATTTTAAAATCACAAGAAAACAAACATGATTTCAATAAAATCTCTAATAAAAAGGAAATCACATATAATTTAGTTATATCAAAGAGACAAAGATTGTAAGTTCTAAGAATGTCATTTTTTGTATCCATAAAATTCTCGCAAATCAACCATCTGATCAATAATAAATTCTTTATCATGATCTACTAGTAACACATAAATTTCTTCTCTCATAAAAAGGAGCTTCCATTGCATTATCTGTTTTTCAACAGTTTGAGAATAGTTTTTCTTCAGACATAACAATAAGGAGATATAAGAAACTAATTTGTTATATAAAAGAATAAATTTGTTAGAGAAATAGTTAACTCTTTTTTGGTAGATTTGTAATTGAAGCTCTAGCGTAGAATTCACTTGCCTCTTAAAGCCTTTTTATATAGTATCCTTTACTAACTTATGAGCATGTTTAAAGTTGACCATATAATTTAGTCTAAATACCTAGATAGTCCCTCAAAACTTGACACAATTTGTAAATAGATACTTAAACTTATCTGGTGACCAGATAAACACTTTACTTGATATATATGCATCTCATGAGCACCTAATGCTGACATTTCAAATTTGTGTGGATTGCACTCCGTATTGACGCATGAGCAAATTAAATCAGTCAATTTCTTCTTCTTTTCCCCCTTGATTTTTTTTTATGTATTTCTTTTTACATTTTCCTTGGAAATATTAGCTAAGTATATTTATCCCATTAAGATGGTGAATTGATCCTAAGTTATAACCTTAGTTATGATTCCAAAATTATAATTCTGGAATATCCTGATTTTGAACTAAATGATCCTAAAGAATGGTATAAGTGATTGTTTTCTTTATTTTAAACAGAGAACAGCTTATAAATTAGGTCATGTTTACCTTTGTTTACGTCAGTAAAAATCACAAATTTTGCAAATGTTTGAGTTATTACACTATTGAATCGCAGTTAAAAATAAATATTTGTTGACTATTCTAAATTTTTGACCAACTTTTATCCTCTTAACAATCAAATTATACAACTGTGGGGTTCATTATCTCTTCCTATGAGTATCAAAATGTAAAATTGATGATTGAATGTGATTTAAAGTTATTGAGGATGAGATTAAATTTATTAAGTATTAATTGCACTTCTTGAAACTCACCTAACACTTAATGGCAGTCCTAGTTGACTAAATATTCTTTCACACGTGCTCATAATATTATTGTTTCAATAGTTCAGATGACAAATGTCATCAGGGCGGAGCTACCCTTTATCAAGGGTGGTCATCCGGACCCTTTGCCGGGAAATTATATGAGATATGTAGGTAAAATTTTGGATTTTTTGGTTATATACCGAGTAAGGACACCCTTGACACAACTAAGTTTTGTGTCTTAGCGGTAAAGACTCTTCAGCATGAGCATTGCTACCTGGGTTCAATCCCACATAGAAGCATGTACGATTTTTGTGAGTATTTTTCATATTATATTTCTTCACTCTAGTTTCAATGAGACCAGCAAGATATATTCTATTTTCGCGCAAGTGATTCTTCAACTCTTTCTGCTTGTAGATTTAGTCACACCCTTTAGGTTCCAAAACAGTCACTTCATTGGCAAGTTTGTGGAGCTCCACCCCAATCAATAGGAAGTGAATCAAGCTTACTATGCATAAGACTCTTAAATCTGTTCTTTGTTGGAATGGTTGTCAATACAAGGAACTCTGGACTTGGCCAGATTGCATTTGGCCTTAAACTGTATTGCTGGGGATCTCCTCCTTCTGGTGTCTGTTTGTTACACCCTGTCTCCATCACCTGGTTGCAAATCTCCTCAACTCTATTTTGGGAATTAGCTAGTGTAGAACTTTGGCCTTGTTCAGTCTTCTGCTCATTAATCTGAACTTGAGGTCGAATCACTCCCTTATATTGCCATGCTTGCGTCACTGTTTTCCCTGCTCTAGTTACTAGAACTTCATTACTGTTAAAACTTAAAAACAAACTGTGATACTTCTGGATGTGGTTGTTAATGAGTAGGTGGCTTGAGGGTAGTGTGTACATCTAATGTTTAGTTCAGGATAACGATTTCTTTCATTGAAATTGAACTGATATTTGCTAACTCAACTAAATAAACAGAAGAAACAAAACAGAGAAAGAACTAATCAACAAAGGAAAAGAATAATTTCCACCCTAATGGATTAGTTGTATTTAGAATTAACATAAAACTATGTCTCTTCTCTTATGGGGAAATCTGATAAATAATTAAAATTAACATAAAACTATGTCCCTTATGGGAAAATTCCGATAAAGGTGGAAGGACACAAAAAATAACATAAAACTATTGATCCACGTTGAAAAATCATATACATCTTTATGGAGAAAGCTAATCAGTATTAGGTGCTCATGAGATGCATATATGCAAGAAAAAGTGTCTATCTGGTCACTAGATAAGTTTAAGTGTCTAATTTACAAATTGTGCCAAGTTTGAGGGACTATCTAGGTATTTAGACTAAATTATTTAGGGATAAAGGGACAAATGCGCCCTAGACTATGACGGGAATCCCAGAGACACCTTAACTAAACTAAGGTCCTATTACCCTCGAACTTATTTTTTTTGTAATTTAATACCCCTTTAGCTTACGTGGCACACTCTGTGACTCCATGTAGTTGAAGCACGTAGGAGATGTTTGGATGCCACGTAAGCCAAAAAGGTGTACAAAATTACAACAAAAAATTGATTCGGGGTGGGGGGTTAAATAAGACTTTAGTTTAGCTAAGCTGTGTCCCTAGGATTTCGATCATAGTCTAGGGGGTACTTGTGCCTTATCCTAATTATTTATATGATCAACTTTAAACATGCTCATAAGCCAGTAAAGGATACACTATAAATAGGCTTTAAGGGGTAAGTGAATTTTGTGTTAGAGTTCAATTAACAAATCTACCAAAAGAGTTAAGTATTTCTCTGACAAATTTAATCTATTTACATAAAAAAATAGTTTCTTATATCTCCTTATGGTTATGTCTGGAAAAAAAAATGCCCAAACTATTGGAGGAATAGATAAATCCAATGGAAGCTCCTTTTTATGGGTATGAGAGAAGAAATTTGTGTGTTACTAATTTATCATGACTAAGGATTTATTACTGATCAAATGGTTGATTTGTGAGAATTCCTAATGGTAGGTTGGGCTCTAAAATTCTCACAAATTAACCATTTGATGAGTAATAAATTCTGTCATGATCTATAAGTAACACATAAACTTCTTTTCTGATACCCATAAAAAAGGAGCTTCTATTGGATTATCTATTTCTTCGACATTTGAGAATTTTTTTTCTTCCGACATAACAATAAGGAGATATAAGAAACTACTTTGTTATATAAAAGGCTTAATTTGTCAAAGGAACACTCAAAACTCTTTTGGTAGATTTGTAATTGAAGCTCTAACCTAGAATTCACTTACCCCTTAAAGCCTATTTATATAATATACTTTACTAGCTTATGAACATGTTTAGAGTTGACCATATAAATAATTAAGTCTAAATACCTAGATAGTCTTTCAAACTTGGCACAATTTATAACTTAGACACTTAAACTTATCGGGTGATCAGATAGACACTTTTACTTGTTAGATGATAAATAGTCTTTAATAGGAAGGTTTAAAATAGACAAGGAAGGTAACTTATCTCTTGATTTTCTAAATTGGACAAAGTATTGTTGGACAACTATTTTTAGTATAGTGAACAACTATTGTTGGACGGAGGGAGTATTAACTGCCATTCTTAAAACTCACCCAACACTTAATGATAGTCTTAGTAGACTAAAGATTCTTTCACACGTGCCCATAATGATGTCATGTCTTCAAGTAAGGTTAATGGTCGTCTTAGATTTAGGCCTCATTTATTTTTGTTGGGATAAATCAGCCCAAAGATACTCTTAACATGGTGTGATATTGTGCGCCTTGGCCAAGCCGGCCGGTTTTTCTCAAAAGGCCTCATGCCATTGAGAGATCCTACACCTTATATGTAGCTTCCCAAATGTGGAAATTTGTTCTCACACCCAACAATCTTCCCCTCAAACTTACTTTCACATGGTCCATCACCATGAACCACGGGTCATTTCCTAAGATTCATTGTGTCACTCACATCATCTGTGTATTTTTTGGCAACTGAAGCCCAAAATTAGCTTCTTTTTATGTGTGCATCTAGCATTGTATATTTACATAATCTACTGTTGATAGTTATTCGTGTATCCTGGTTTGTTATCTGTGTTTACCAAGTAATATCATTGTTGTAGTTTCTTTAAAAGCTGTGAGTGGATTTTGAGCATCGACTTTTCGCAGGAGGCTCGAATTGCCATGGAGCGAGTGGTAATTCCAAAAGGGGAACCTGTTGAGCTACTCCCTAGGCCAACAAATATTATACTGCTTCAGAAGGATCTTGTTAGAAAGTACAAGCTAAAATCAGAGCGAATTGGAACAGGAACAGATTTAAGGCTTCAGATTCTCCCCTTCACCAGTGCATCTGATGAAGACGGTCATGATAGTGATGGAGTTGATGATGAGAGTGAAGTTGATGAATTATTATTCAGGCCGAATGCTGAATCAAATGGATCTGCCTACACTGTGAATAGATTACCTCTACTACCTGAATAAGAAAGTAGATTGTTTGTTTAAACACCAATTGCCTCTATCAGAGTGCATCATCTTTTGTATCATTCATAAGCTATTGAACATACTCTGAAGCCATCGAGTGTAAATACAAATGGTAAACTACAAATTGGTGTTTTTTTAATATCAAATTATGGTCCATAATCAGTTATACTTGTTCAAATTCTCAGCCTTTTACTGCTGCATAATGTATGGTATCAGCTTTTATGGATTTTCAGTTGGGAATAGAGCAATGGCTTATTCGGAGTTATATCACAATTCATTCTCGGACATAGTTGTTCAAAAAGGTGGCATGTGATATCCGTCAATGGAGTCATAGCAAGAAAGAAGGCTAGGAGATACAGGGTACTTCCCTCCTTTTTTAGGATTTCTATGTGCGGATGCCTTTCCTTTCTGAACTAAACTACCATAACTCTCGCTAACTGCATTAGATTCTTTGAATTAAAAAAGAGCATGATATTCTATTGGAATAGCTATTTCAGCTTCTATATGAGATGACTAACCCTGCTATTTTAGTACATCCTACGTGATTGTTATCCCTTACTCCACCAATCAAAAGAGGGATAAAACAATCTCACATTTTATTTTGAATCCCATCACCAAAAATCCGTGGACTAAATCAGTAAAATATAGTTTTTCCTATTTTAGGGCTCATTTGAACTTGAAAATGAACACGTTTGCCCCTCAGGACCAACTGATAGCATTAATAAGGTCTTAACGGACGTCCGTGAAAAATTTCGGCAAAAAAAGTTCCCAAATCTCGAATCACCAAATATCCATGGACTATATAGCACACGAAAATCGGTAAAATCTAGTTTTTCCTGCTTTGGGGCTTGTTTGAACTTGAAAATGGGTCTGTTTGCCCGTCAAGACCAACTGACTCCATTAATAAGGTCGTCACGGACGTCCATGAAAAATTCCAGAATTCTATCACCAAGAATTCGTGGACTACATAGCACACGAAAATAAGTAAAATGTAGTGTTTCCTGCTTTAGGGCTCGTTTGAACTTGAAAATGGGCTTGTTTGCCCCTCGTGACTAACTGACGACATTAATAAGGTCGTAACGGATGTCCATGAAAAATTTCAGCAAAACAAGTTCCGGAATCCCGAATCACCAAAAATTCATGGACTATAATAGCACATGAAAATCGGTAAAATTTGGTTTTCCTGCTTTGGGGCTTGTTTGAACTTTAAAATGGGCCCATTTACCCCTTGGGACAAACTATCTCCATTATTAAGGTCGTAACGTACGTCTATGAAAAATTTCGGCAAATTTTTTTTTGAAATCCTATCACCAAAATTTTGTGGACGATTGCACACGAAAATCGGTAAAATCTGATTTTTTCTGCTTTGGGACTCGTTTGAACTTGAAAATGGGCCCGATTGCCCCTCGGGACCAATTGACGGAATTAATAAGGTCGTAACGGACGTCCATGGAAAATTTCGGCAAAAACAGTTCCGAAATCCTGAATCATCAAAAATCCATGGACTATAGCACACGAAAATCGGTAAAATCTTGTTTTTTCCTGATTTGGGGGTCGTTTGAACTTAAAAATGGGTCTGTTTGCCCCTCGGAACCAACTGGTTCCATTAATAAGGTCGTAAGGGACGTCCATGAAAAATTTTGACAAATAAAATTCCATAATCCTATCACCAAAAATCTGTGGACTATAACACACGAAAATCGGTAAAATCTTATTTTTCCTGCTTTGTGGCTCGTTTGAACTTGAAAATGGGCCCGTTTGTCTCTCGTGACAAATTGACGACATTAATAAGGTCGTAACGGACGTCCATGAAAATTTTGGAAAAAACATTCTGGAATCCTAAATCACCAAAAATCCATGGACTATAGCACACGAAAATCAGTTAAATCAAGTTTTTCATGCTGTGGGGATTGTTTGAACTTGAAAATGGTTTTGTTTGCTCCTCGAGACCAACGGTCTCCATTAATAAGGTCGTAACAGACGTTCATGAAAAATTTCAGGAAAAAAAATTCTGAAATCCTATAACCAAAAATCTGTGGACTATAGCACACGAAAATCGATAAAATCTAGTTTTTCCTTCTTTGAGGCTCGTTTGAACTTGAAAATGGGCCCGTTTACCCCTTGGGACCAACTGGCTCCATAAATAAGGTCGTAACGGACGTCCATGAAAAATTTCAGCAAAAAGAGTTACAGAATCTTGAATCACCAAAGATCCATGGACTATAGTACATGAAAATTGATAAAATCTGGTTTTTCCAACTTTGGGGCTCGTTTGAACTTAAAAATGGGCCCGTTTACCCCTCGGGACTAATATCCCCATTAATAAGGTCATAACAGACGTCCATGAAAAATTTCGGCAAAAAAAACTCGAAATCCTAACACCAAAAATCTATGGACTATAGCACACGAAAATCGGTAAATTCTGGATTTTCCTGCTTAGGGTCTCTTTTGAACTTGAAAATGGGCCGTTTTCCCCTAGGGACCAACTGGCGGCAATAACGTCCATGAAAAATTTCGGGAAAAAAAACGTAGGAATCCAGAATCACCAAAAATCCATGGACTATAAGCACACGAAAATCAGAAAAATCTAGTATTTCCTGCTTTAGGGGTCCTTTCAACTTTAAAATGGGTCCGTTTGGCCCTCGGGACCAATTGGCTCCATTGATAAGGTCGTAACGGACGTCCATGAAAAAAATCGGCAAAAAAAATTGAACTATACTATCACTAAAATTCCGTGGAATATATCATACGAAAATAGGTAAAATTTGGTTTTCCTTCTTTGGGGCTTGCTTGAACTTGAAAATGGGCTTGTTTTCCCCTCGGGACCAACTAACGACATTAATAAGGTCGTAACGAACATCCATGAAAAATTTCGGCAAAAGATTTCTAGAATCTCGAATCGCCAAAATTCCATGGACTATAACACACGAAAATTGGTAAAATATGTTTTTTCCTGCTTTGGGACTCGTTTGAACTTGAAAATGACCCCGTTTGCCCCGCTGGACCAACTGGTTCCAATAATAAGGTCGCAACGAACGTCCATAAAAAAATTCGTGAATTCTATCACCAAAAATTTGTGGACTATAGCACACGAAAATTGATAAAATTTGGTTTTTCCTACTTTGGAGCTCGTTTGAACTTGAAAATGGGTCCGTTTGCACCTCGCAACCATCTAACAACACTAATAAGTTCGTAACGGACGTCTATGAAAAATTTTTGTTAAAAAAGTTCTGGAATCCTGAATCATCAGAAATCCATGAACTATAGCACACGAAAATCGATAAAATCTGTTTTTCCTGCTTTGTGGCTCATTTGAACTTTAAAATAGGCTCGTTTTCTCCTCGGGACTGACTGTCGGTATTAATAAGGTCGTATCGGACATCCATAAAAAAACATTCGATAAAAAAGTTTTGGATTTCGAATCATCAAATATCCATGAACTATAACACATGAAAATCGATAAAATTGGGGTTTTCCTGCTTTGGGGCTCATTTGAACTTGGAAATGGGCATGTTTGCCACTCGAGACCAACTGGCTCCATTAATAAGATTGTAACGGACGTCTATGAAAAATTTTGGCAAAAAATATTCCGAAATCCTATTACCAAAATTGGTGGACTATAGCACACAAAAATCGATAAAAGCTAGTTTTTCCTGCTTTGAGTCTCGTTTGAACATGAAAATGGGCTTGTTTTCCCCCTCGGGACCAACTGAAGGCATTAAAAAGATCGTAACGGACGTCCATAAAAAATTTCAGTAAAAAAAGTTTTGGAATCAAAAATCACCAAAAATCCATAGACTATACCACACGAAAATTTGTAAAATCTAGTTGTTCCTCCTTTGGGGCTCGTTTGAACTTGAAAATGGGCCCGTTTGTCCTTCGAGACAAACTATATCCATTAATACGGTCGTAACGGACTTTCATGAAAAATTTAGTCAAAAAAAATCTGGAATCCTATCACCAAAAATCTGTGGACTATAGCACACGAAAATCGATAAAATCTAGTTTTTCCTACTTTGGTGGTTGTTTAAACTTGAAAATTGCCCCATTTACCCCTCGGGACCAACTGGTGACATTAATAAAGTCGTAACAGACGTCCATGGAAAATTTCAGCAAAAAAAGTTTTGAAATTTCGAATCATAAAAAATCAATGGACTATAGCATTCGTAAATCGATAAAATCTAGTTTATCCTGCATTGGGGCTCGTTTGAACTTAAAAGTGGAACCATTTTCCCCTTGGGACCAACTGACTTCATTAATAAGGTCATAACAGACGTCCATGAAAAATTTTGGCAAAAAAAATTTGGGAATCTATCACCAAAAATCTGTGGACTATAGCACACGAAAATTGGTAAAATCTGGTTTTTCCTGCTGTGGGATCGTTTGAACTTGAAAATGGGCATGTTTTCCCTTCGGTACCAACTGACGGCATTAATAAGGCCGTAACAGACGTCTATGAAAAATTTCAGCAAAAAAGAGTTTTGGAATCCCTAATCACAAAAAATCCATGGACTATAGCACACAAAAATCAATAAAACCTGGTTTTTCCTGATTTGGGGCTCGTTTGAACTTAAAAATGAGTATATTTCCCCTCGGGACTAATGTGGTCCATTAATAAGGTCGTAACAGACGTCCATGAAAATTTTTGGTAAAAAAATTTCCAGATCCTATCACCAAAAATATGTAGACTATAGCACACGAAAATTAGAAAATTCTACTTTTTCCTGCTTTGGGACTCATTCGAACTTGAAAATAGGCATGTTTGCCCTTCGGGACAAACTGGCGGCAATAATAAGGTCGTAACAAACGTCCATGAAAAATTTAGGCAAAAAAAGTTTCGAAATCTCGAATCACCAAAAATTCATGGACTATAGCACATGAAAATTGGGAAAACCAAGTTTTTCCTGTTTTGTGGCTTGTTTGAACTTGAAAATGGTCCCGTTTGCCCCTTGGGACCAACTGTCTCCATTAATAAAGTCGTAGTGGACGCCCATGAAAAATTACCTCAAACAAAATTTCGAAATCCTATCACAAAAAATACGTGAACTATAGCACACGAAAATTGATAAAATATAATTTTCTTACTTTGGGGCTCGTTTGAACTTGAAAATGGGTCTGCTTTCTACTCGGGACCAACTGATGGTATTAATAAGGTCGTATCGGACGTCCATTAAAATTTTTGGCAAAAAATGTTCTGGAATCCCGAATCACCAAATATCCATGAACTATAATACACAAAAATTAGTAAAATCTTATTTTTCCTGCTTTGTGGCTCATTTGAACTTGAAAATGGGCATATTTTCCCTTTGGGACCAACTGGCTCCATAAATAAGGTAGGAACAGACGTCCATGAAAAATTTCGGCAAAAAAAACTCCATAATCCTTTCACCAAAAATATGTGGACTATAGCACATAAAAATTGGTAAAATCTGGTTTTTCCTGCTTTGGAGCTCGTTTGAACTTGTAAATGTGCCCATTTGCCCCTCGGGACCAACTGGCTCTATTAATAAGGTCGTAACGGACGTCCATGAAAAATTTCGACAAAATATGTTTTGAAATCCCGAATCACCAAAAGTCCATGGACTATATAGTACACGAAATTGGTAAAATCTGATTGTTCCTCCTTTGAGTATCGTTTGAACTTGAAAATGGGCATGTTTGCCCTTTAGAAACAACTATCTCCATCAATAAGGTCATAACGGACATCCATGAAAAATTTTGTTAAAAAAAATTCTGGAATCTTATCACCAAAAATATGTGGAGCACATGAAAATTGGTAAATTTTGGTTTTTCCTGCTTTGGGAGTTGTTTAAATTTGAAAATGGGCATGTTTGCCCCTCAGGACAACTGGAGGCAATAATAAGGTCGTAACGGACGTCTATGAAAAAATTTTGGATACAAAATTTGGGAATCTCGAATTACCAAAAATTCATGGACTATAGCAAATGAAAATCGGTAAAACCTGAGTTTTCCTGCTTTGCGGTCGTTTGAACTTGAAAATGAGTCTGTTTCCCCCTCGGGACCAACTGGGTCCATTAATAAAGTCGTAACAAACGTCCATGAAATATTTCAGCAAAAATAATTTCAAAATCCTATCACCAAAAATTCGTGGACTATAGAACACAAAAATTGATAAAATCTAGGTTTTCCTTCTTTGGGGCTCATTTGAACTTGAAAATGAGCATGTTTTCCCCTCGGGACCAATTGGCTCCATTAATAAGGTCGTAACAGACGTTCAGGAAAAATTTCGGCAAAAAATATTCCAGAATCCTATCAGAAAAAATTTATGGACTAAACCACACAAAAATCGGTAAAATCTGGTTTTTCTAGCTTTGAGTTTGTTTGAACTTGAAAATGGGCATGTTTCCCTCTTTGGACCAACTGACAAAATTAATAAGGTCGTAACAGACGTCCATGAAAAATTTCGGCAAACAAAGTTCCAGAATCTCGAAGAGGTCGTAACGGACATCCATGAAAAATTTCGGCAAATAAAATTACGGAATCCTATCACCAAAATTCAGTGTACTATAGCATACAAAAATAGGTAAAATCTGGTTTTTCCTGCTTTGAGAATCGTTTGAACTTGAAAATGGTCATGTTTGCCCCTTGGGATACGATATTAATAAGGTCGTAACGGACGTCAATAAAAAATTTAGACAAAAAAAGTTTCGGAATCCCGAATCACCAAAAATCCATAGACGTTTAAATTTAGTTTTTCCTACTTTGCGCTCGTTTGAACTTGAAAATAGATTCGTTTTCCCTTCGGGACCAACTAACTCCATTAATAAGGTCGCAACGAACGCCCATGAAAAATTTCATCAAAAAAAATTCTCGAATCCTATCACCAAAAATTTGTGGACTATAACCCATGAAAATCGGTAAAATATGGTTTTTCCTGCTTTGGGGCTCATTTGAACTTGAAAATGGGCTCGTTTGCTCCTCTATACCAACTGACGACATTAATAAAGTCGTAAAGTACGTCTATGAAAAATTTCAACAAAAACTTTTCTCGAATCCCGACTCATAAGAATCCATAGACTATAGCACACGAAAATCGGTAAAATTAGGTTTTTCCTGCTTTGGGGCTCGTTTGGACTTAAAAATTGGCCCGTATACCCCTCGGGACCAACTGGCTCAATTAATAAGGTCGTAAATGACGTTCATGAAATATTTTGGCAAAAAAAATTTCGGAATCCTATAACATAAAATGAGAAAATGGTCAAGTGCCCCCTCAACGTATAATCGGATTTTCAACTACACACTTAAACTTTACGGGAGTCCTATCACCCCCCCTTCTGAACTATTTAAAAATAAAATAATTATACCCTTAAAAAGTTATAACCAGATCTATGGTGGCATGTGAGTTTTACTCGTTTGACACGTCATCAAATTATTATTTTTCAATTTTTATATTTCTTTATCCTTTTCTTCTATATTCATACCCATCCCTTTAAACACCCAAAATATTTTCACCATCACTAGAACACCATAAGTACATGAAATTGAGTCTTTAAGGAAGAAAGGTGAATAATGATTTCTGAGCTCATTCAGAGATATTTGGGTTTTGCTTATTTGAAACCTAAAAATCAAATTAAAAAAAAAAGTGAAGGGGGAGAGAAGACGAATATGACGAAATATTGGCAGTAATGGTGGTCACCGAAGATAAGCAATCCTCTCAAAGAAGATGAGGAGGAGGAGCTTACGATGTCTTCCACATCATCATCTATGGCGATGACAATTTCAAAGAGGAAGAGACTGATTCTACGACAGTTGATGGATTAACAAGATTAATAGTGACAATTTTTGAGATATAGTTGATTGATTGAGATTTGATATTGATAGTTAAAGGATCTATTAGTAAAAAAATATTTTTTTCGATTGGTCCAATCGAATTTAAAGTAAACCCATATTGATTTTTCTCAAGTCAGATCCAAAGTATTTTGGGGTGATATAAATATATGTAAATTTATCTCAATTGATTTAGGTTGATTGGTTTTGCAAGAGTTTTATATTCGTTTGAAAATTTGTTTGGAATCAACAATAGTGAATCCGGTGAAAATGGTGGTGGCACTAAGACTTAGAGGTGCTGAAAGATTGAGAGATTTGTTTATATTGATGGAGAAGAAAGAAAAAAATAAGAAAGATAAATAATTAAAAATGCATATGTTTATTGAAAAGGGATATTAAAATTAAAGTTTTAATAATAGATTTTGATGCTCACTCTCCCAAAGAGAGTGAAATACACTCACTATGCCAACTAAGCATTCAGGGAGGTAATTATTTCAGTTTTAAATAGTACTGGGGGTGATAGGACTCCCGTGAAGTTTAAATGTGTAATTGAAAATCCGGATAAATGTTGAGGGGAATTTGACCATTTTCTCAACAAAAAATAAGTGGACTATAGTGCACGAAAATCAGTAAAATCTGGTTTCTCCTGCTTTGGGGCTCATCTGAACTTGAAAATGGGCCCGTTTACCCCTCGGGACCAACTGACAGTATTAATAAGGTTTTATTGGACGTCCATGAAAAATTTTGGCTAAAAAAGATCTGGAATCCCAAATCATCAAATATCCATGAATTATAACACACAAATATTGGTAAAAATCTGTTTTATCCTGCTTTGGGATCATTTGAACATGAAAATGAGCATTTTTTCTCCTCAGGACCAACTAAATCCATTAATAAGGTCGTAATAGTCGTCCATAAAAAATTCGGCAAAAAGAACTCCAGAATCGTATCACAAAAAATCTGTGGACAAAAGAACATGAAAATTGGTAAAATATGGTTTTCCACCTTTAGGGATCGTTTGAACGTGAAAATGGGCCCGTTTGCCCATCGGGACCAACTGGCTCCATAAATAAGGTCATAACCGACATCCATGAAAAATTTCGGCAACCAAATATCCGAAATCCTAGCACCAAAAATTCGTGGACTATAACACACAAAAATCGATAAAATCTGGTTTGTTTGCTTTGGTACTCGTTTGAACTTTAAAATGGGACCGTTTGCCTCTCAGGACTAACTGACGGCATTAATAAGGTCGAAATAGACATCCATGAAAAATTTTGGATTCTCGAATCGTCAAAAATTCATGGACAATAGCACACGAAAATTGGTAAAATTTAGTTTTCCTACGTTGGGGATCGTTTGAACTTAAAAATGGGCCCGTCCGCCCCTCAGGACAAACTGTCACAATTAATAAGGTCGCAAAGGACGTCCATGAAATATTTCAGCAAAAAAAATTCCAGAATCCTATCACCAAAAATTCGTGGACTATAGCACACGAAAATTGGTAAAATTTGATTTTTTCTGCTTTGGGGATCGTTTAAACTTGAAATTCGGCCCGTTTGCCCCTCGGGACCAACTGATGATATTAATAAGGCCGTATCGGACGTCCATGCTAAATTTCGTCATAAAAAGTTCTGGTATCCTGAATTACCAAATATCCTTGAACTATAACACACGAAAATCGGTAAAAAATATGATTTTTCCTGTTTTGGGGCTCATTTGAACTTTAAAATGGACATGTTTTCCCGTCGGGAACGACTAGCTCCATAAATAAGGTCGTAACAGACGTCATTGAAAAATTTCGGCAAAAAAACTCCATAATCCAATCACAAAAAATCTTTGGACTATAGCACATAAAAATCAGTAAAATCTTGTTTTCCTGCTTTAGGGTTCATTTGAACTTGAAAATGGACCCATTTGCTACTCGGTACCAATTGGCTATATTAATAAGCTCGTAACGGAGGTCCATGAAAAATTTTAGCAAAAAATAATCTGTAATCCTATCACCAAAAATTTGTGGAATATAACACACAAAAATCGGTAAAATCTGGTTTTTCCTACTTTGGAATCCGTTTGAACTTGAAAATGGACCCGTTTTCCTCTTTGGACAAACTGACGACATTATTAGGTCGTAACAGATGTCCATGAAATATTTCGGCAAAAAAACTTCCGAAATTTTGAATCACCAAATGTCCATGGACTATAGCACACGATAATCGGTAAAATCTGGTTGTTCCTCCTTATGTGTCATTTGAATTTGAAAATGAGATTGTTTGCCCTTCAAAACCAACTATCTCCATTAATAAGGTCATAGCGGACGTCAATGAAAAAATTTTGTCAAAAATAATTCTGAAATTCTATCACCAAAAAATTGTGGACTATAGCACACAGAAATCGACAAAATCCGGATTTTCCTTCTTTGGGGATCATTTGAACATGAAAATGGGCTCGTTTACCTCTCAGGACCAACTGGCTCCACTAATAAGGTCGTAAGGGACGTCCATGAAAAATTTTGGCAAAAAATATTACGGAATACTATCACCAAAATTTTGTAGACTAAAGCACACAAAAATTGGTAAAATCTGGTTTTTCCTGCTTTGGATTTGTTTGAACTTGAAAATGGACATGTTTGACCCTTTGGACCAACTGATGCCATTAATAAGATCGTAACAGACGTCAACGAAAAATTTCAGCAAAAAAAGTTTCAAAATCCCGAATCACCAAAATTCCATGGACTATAGTACTCGAAATCTGATTAAATCTAGTTATTCCTCCTTTGGATATCGTTTGAACTTGAAAATGGGCCCGTTTGCCCTTCAGAACCAACTATCTCCATAAATAATGTCGTAACGGACGTCCATGAAAAATTTTGTCAAAAAAATTCTAGATCCGTATCACAAAAAATCTGTGGAATATAGCACATAAAATTCGGTAAAATCTGGGTTTTCCTTCTTTGGGGCTCATTTGAATATGAAAATGGGCCCATTTTTCACTCAGGACCAACTGGATCCATTAATATGGTCGTAACGGATGTCCTTGAAAGAAAATTCGGTAAAAAATATTTTGGAATCCTATCACCAAAAATTTGTGGACTAAAGCACACAAAAATCGATAAAATCTGATTTTTCCAACTCTGGGTTTGTTTGAATTTGAAAATGGGCATGTTTGCCCCTTTGGATCAATTGATGGCATTAATAAAGTCGTAACGGACGTCCATAAAAAATTTCGGCAAACAAAGTTTCGGAATCTCGAATCACAAAAAATTTATGGACTATAGCACACTAAAATCAGTAAAATCTGGTTGTTCGTCCTTTGAGTCTCGTTTAAACTTGTAAATGGGACCGTTTGCTCTTCGGGATTGACTATCTCCATTAATAAGGTCGTAACAGACTTCCATTAAAAATTTTGTCAAATTTTTTTTTGGAATCTTATCACCAAAAATCTGTGGACTATTGCACACGAAAATTGGTAAATTCAGGTTTTTCCTGCTTTGGGACTCGTTTGAACTTAAAAATGGGCCAATTTGCCCCTCAGGACAACTAGCGACAATAATAAGGTCGTAACAGACGTCCATGATAAATTTTGGATAAAAAAGTTTAGGAATTCCGAATCACCAAACCTTCATGGACTATAGCACACAAAAATTGGTAAAATTTGGTTTTTCCTACTTTGGGATAGTTTGAACTTGAAAATGGATCCGTTTGCCCTTCGGGATCAACTGGATCCATTAATAAAGTCGTAACGGATAGCCATAAAAAATTTCGGCAAATTTTTTTAAAAAAATCCTATCACCAAAATTCTGTGGACTATAACATACATAAATTGGTAAAATTTGGATTTTCCTGTTTTGGGGCTCGTTTGAACTTGAAAATAATCATTTTGTCCCTCGAGACCAACTAACGACATTAATTAGGTCGTAACGGACGTCAATGAAAAATTCAAATAAAAAAAGTTCTGGAATTTTAAATCAACAAAAATCCATTAACTATAGCACACGGAAATTGTTTAAATCTGTTTTTTCCTGCTTTGGGTTAGTTTGAACTTGAAAAAGGGCCCGATTAACCCTCGGGATCAATTGGCTCCATTAATAAGGTCATAACGGACGCCCATGAAAAATTTCATCAAAAAAAATTCTGAAATTCTATCACCATAAATCTGTGGACTATAGCACACGAAAATCGGTAAGATATGGGTTTTCCTGCTTTTGGGCTCGTTTGAACTTAAAAATGGACCGTTTGCCTCTCTGGACCAACTGACGACAGACGACAATAATAAGGTCGTAAAGGACGTCCATGAAAAATTTCGGCAAAAAATGTTCTGAGATCCCGAGTTATCAAAAATCCATGGATTATAGCACATGAAAATCGGTAAAATCAGATTTTTCCTACTGTGGGCTCGTTTGAACTTTAAAATGGGTCCGTTTTCCCCTCGGGACCAACTGGCTCAATAAATAAGGTTGTAAAGGGCGTTCATGAAATATTTCGGCAAAGAAAATTCTGGAATCCTATAACCAAAAATCTATGGACTATAGCACACGAAAATCAATAAAATCTAGTCTTTTCTTCTTTGGGGCTCGTTTGAAATTGAAAATGGGCATGTTTGCCCCACAGGACCAACTGACTTCATCAATAAGGTCGTAACGGACGTTCATGAAAAATTTCGGCAAAAAAAACTCCAAAATCCTATCACCAAAAATCTGTAGACACATGAAAATAGGTAAAATCTGGTTTTTCATAATTTGGGACTTGTTTGAACTTCAAAATAGGTCTGTTTGCCCCTCGGGACCAACTGGATCCATTAATATGGTCGTAACGGACGTCTACGAAAAATTTCGGCAAAAAAATCTCTAGAGTCCTATCACCAAAAATTCGTGGAATATAACCCACAAAAAATGGTAAAATTTGGGTTTTCCTGCTTTGGGACTCGTTTGAACTTGAAAATGGGCCCCTTTTCACTCGGGACCAACTGGTTACATTAATCAGATCGTAACGGACGTCCATGAAATATTTCGGCAAAACAAATTCCGTAATCCTATCATCAAAAATTCATGGACTTATATCACACAAAAATTAGTAAAATCTGGATTTTTTTTCTTCGGGTTTGTTTGAACTTGAAAATGGGCACGTTTACCCCTTTGGACCAACTGATGACATTAATAAGGTCGTAAAGGGTGTCCATGAAAAATTTTGGCAAAAAAAGTTTTGGAATCCCGAATGACCAAAAATCCATAGACTATAGCACACGAAAATCAGGAAAATTTGGTTGTTCCTCCCTTGGGTCTCGTTTGAACTTGAAAATGGGCTCGTTTTCCCTTCGGGACCAACTATCTTTATTATAAAAGCCGTAACGGACGTCCATGAAAAATTTTGTCAAAAAAATTCTGAAATCCTATCACAAAAAATCATTTGACTATAACACACGAAAATCGATAAATTTTGGTTTTTCCTGCTTTGGAGCTTGTTTAAACTTGAAAATGGGCTCATTTGCCCCCCAGGACAATTGTCGGCAATAATAAGGTCGTAACGAATATTCATCAAATTTTTTGAATAAAAAAGTTTGGGAATCCCAAATTACCAAAAATACATGGACTATAGCACACGAAAATCGGTAAAACCTGATTTTTCCTGCTTAGAGGCTCGTTTGAACTTGAAAATGGATATGTTTGACCCTCGGGACCAAATGACGACATTAATAAGGTCTAACGGTTTCATGAAAAATTCAGTAAAAAAAGTTCAAGAATCTCGAATTACCAAAAATTCATGGACTATAGCATACGAAAATCGGTAAAACCTGGTTTTTCTTGCTTTGAGGCTCGTTTGAACTTGAAAATGGGTATGTTTGCCCGTCAGGACCAAATGACGGCATTGATAAGGTCTAACGAACGTTCATGAAAAATTTCAGTAAAAAAAGTTCTGGAATCTCGAATCACTAAAAATTCATGGACTATAACACACGAAAATCGATAAAATATGGTTTTTTCCTACTTGAAAATTGGTTTGTATGCCCTCAGGACTAATTGACTATATTAATAAGGTCGTAATGGAAGTTCATGAAAAATTTAGGCAAAAAAATATCCGGATTCACCGAAAATCCATGGATTGTAACACACAAAAATCAATAAAATCTAGTTTTTTCTACTTTAGGGCTCATTTTAACTTTAAAATGGGCATGTTTTCCCATCGGGAGCAACTGGTTCAATTAATAAGTTCGTAATGGATGTCCATGAAAATTTCGGTAAAAAAAATACTGGAATCCTATTTACAAAAATTTGTGGACTATAGCACACAAAAATAGGTAAAATCAGGTTTTGCCTTCTTTGGGGCACGTTTGACTTGAAAATGGTCCCGTTTGCCCCTTAGGATCAACTGGCTCAATTAATAAAGTTGTAACGGACGTCCATCAAAAATTTCAGCAAAACACATTATGGAATCCTATCACCAAAAATCTGTGGACTATAGCATACGACAATCGATAAAATCTGGTTTTTCCTGGTTTGGATCTCGTTTGAACTTGAAAATGGGTCCAGTTTATCTCTCGGGACGAACTAGCAGCATTAATAAGCTCATAACGGACACTCATGAAAATTTTTGACAAAAAAGTTCCAAAATCCCGAAGCACCTAATATCCATGGACTTATAGCACACAAAAATCGATAAAACCTAATTTTCACTGCTTTGGGCTCAGTCGAACTTAAAAATGAGCATGTTTGCCCTTCGTGACCAACTAGCGCCATTAATAAGGTCGTAACGGACACCCATGAAAAATTTCGGTAAAATTTATTTTTGAAAGCCTATCACCAAACATTCGTGGAATAGCACACGAAAATCGTTAAAATTTGGGTTTTCCCTGCTTTGGGCTCGTTTGAACTTTAAAATGGACCCGTTTGCCCCTCGAGACCAACTAACGACATTAATAAGGTCGTAACGGACGTCCATAAAAAAATTTGGCAAAAAGAGTTGTGGAATCCCGAATCACCAAAAATCCATGGACTAAAAGCACACAAAAATTGGTAAAATCTGGTTTCCTGCTTTGTGGCTCGTTTGAACTTGAAAATATGTCTGTTGTCCCCTTGGGACCAACTGTCTCCATTAATAAGGTCGTAACGGATGTCCATGAAAAAATTTGGCAAAAAAAATTCGAAATCCTATCATAAATATTTGGACTATATCACACGAAAATTGGTTAAATCAGGTTTTTCCTGCATGGGGGCTTGTTTTTACTTTAAAATGGTTTCGTTTACCCCTCCGGACCAACTGATGGAATTAATAAGGTCGTAACGAACATCCATGAAAACTTTTGGCAAAAAAATTCTGAAATCTCGAATCACCAAAAATCCATGGACTATAGCACACGAAAATTGGTAAAATGTGGCTTTTCCTACTTTGAGGCTCGTTTGAAATTAAAAATGGGCATGTTTGACCCTCGGAACCAACTGGCTCCATTAATAAGATCGTAACGGACGTACATGAAAATTTTCGGCAAATTTTTTTTTTGAAATCCTATCACAAAAAATTTGTGGACTATAGCACACGAAAATCGATAAAATCTGGTTTTTCCTACCTTGGGGCTCGTTTGAACTTGAAAACGAGCTCGTTTGCCCCTCGGTACCAATTGACGACATTTATAAGGTCGTAACGGACATCCATAAAAAATTTCGGCAGAAAAAGTTCTGAAATTCTGAATCAACAAAAATCCATGGACTATAGCACATGAAAATCAGTAAAATTTGGGTTTTCCTGTTTTGGGGCTCGTTTGACCTTGAAAATGGGCATGTTTTCCCCTCAGGACCTACTAGCTCCATTAATAAGGTTGTAACGGACGTCAATGAAATATTTCGGCGATAAAAATTATGGAATCCAATCACCAAAAATTTGTGGACTAGCACACGAAAATTGATAATTTCTGGTTTTTCCTGCTTTGGGGCTCGTCTGAACTTGAAAATGGACTCATTTGGCCCTCGGGACAACCTGATAACATTAATAAGGTCGTGACGAACGTCCTTGAAAAATTTCAGCAAATAAAGTTTCGAAAACCTGAATCACCAAAAATTAATGGACTATAGCACATGAAAATCGGTAAAATCTGATTTTTCCTGCGTTGGGGCTCGTTTGAACTTGAAAATGAGCATGTTTGCCCCTCGAAACCAACTGACGACATTAATAAGGTCGTAATGGACGTTCATAAAAAATCTCGGCAAAAAAAGTTTTGAAATCTCGGGGCACCTAAAAATTGGTAAAACTATTTTTTCCTGCTTTGGGGATCATTTGAACTTTAAAATGGGCATGTTTCCCCCTCGGGACCAACTAGCTCCTTTAATAAGGTCGTAACAGACGTCCATGAAAAATTTTGGCAAAAAAAATTATGAAATTCTATCACCAAAATTTGTGGACTATAGCACACGAAAATCGGTAAAATCTGGTTTTTCATACCTTGGGGCTTGTTTGAACTTGAGAATGGGACCGTTTTCCCCTTGGGACCAACTGACGACATTAATAAGGTTGTAACGGACATCCATGAAAAATTTCGATAAAAAAAATTCTGAAATCTCGAATCACCAAAAATCATGGACTATATATCTTTATGGAGAAAACTAATAGAGTGTGATATGCTTATAACAGTAGATAATCTAATTTAATTCTTTATAATCACACAAAACTAATTTATTGACTTGTCAAACAACACAATCAGGCATAAAAATAGTGTTATAATAACAAAGAAAAGAGAAATTCAAAATTTACAAAATAAATAAAATTCAAAAAGATAGAATGATAAAATCACAAATTAAAAAAAACGAATAACATATCAATTAAATTTCTATATAATAAAAAAGAAAAACATACACAAATTAGAATAGCAAAGAAACAAAGGTTACAAGTATTAGAGATGTTACCTTTATTGTTATGAAATTTTAGCAAAATTTATCAATTTTCGTGTGCTATAGTCCATACAAAATTTACCAATTTGGTGATACGTGATTCAGACTTTTTTTTTGCCGAAATTATTCATGGGCATCAGTTACGACCTTATAATGGCGTGAGTTGGTTGCGATGGGCAAACAAACGCATTTTGAAGTTCAAACGATCCCCAATGCGGAAAAAACCAAATTTACCGATTTTCTTGTGCTATGGTCCATGGATATTTGGTGATACGTGATCCCGATTTTTTATTGCCGAAATTATTCATGGACGTCAGTTATGACCTTTTAATAGCTTGAGTTGGTCGCGAGTGGCAAACATATGCATTTTCAAATTCAAACAAGTCTCAATGCGGGAAAGACGAAGTTTACCATTTTTCGTGTGTGATAGTCCATGAAATTTTGGTGATACGTGATCCCGACTTATTTTTTGCCAAAAAATTTCGTGTGTATTAGCCCATGGATATGGCGCCTTGGAGAACCCAAAATTATTTTTCTAAAAAAACCTTATAAGAACCTCCGTAATGAGTTTTAGAAGCATTGCGTATAGTCCCACCATTTTTTGATGGCATAGTTTCGTATTTATGAGCCAACTTTTAGGATTAAGCCGACTTTGTTGTTTTTCGTGCGTACTAACCCATGGATTTGGCGGAATTGGAGCACCCAAATATTTTTTCTGATTTTTTTTTATGAGGACCTCCGTAATGAGTTGGACAAACATTGCATATAGTTCTACCATTTCTAAGGCATATTTTCACATTTATGAGCCAACTTTTAGGAAGTAGCTATCATTTTAGGTTTTTCGTATGTATTAGCCCATAGATCTGGCGCATTGGAGCAACGAAATTTTTTTTTTGAAAATTTTTTATGAGGACCTTTGTAATGAGTAAGGGAAACATTGTGTATTGTCCCACAATTTTTAAGGAATATTTTTACATTTACGAGCCAACTTTTAGGAATTAGCGTACTTTCTTGTTTTTTCGTGCGTACTAACCCATGGATCTGGCGCCTTGGAGCACCCAAAATTTTTTTTTGAAAAAACTTTATGAGGACCTCTGTAATGAGTTAGGGAAGCATTGCGTATTATCCCACCATTTTTAATGCATATTTTTGCATTTACAAGCCAACTATTAGGAATTAGCCGACTTTCTTGGTTTTCGTGTGTATTAGCCCGTGGATTTGGCGCCTTAGAGCACCCAAAATTTTTCTGAAAAAACTTTATGAGAACCTCAATAATGAATAGGGGAAGCATTCCGTATAGTCCCACCGTTTTACAAGACATATTTTCGCATTTATGAGCCAACTTTTAACAATTAGTCGACTTTCTTGGTTTTACGTGTGTATTAACCCATGGATCTGGCGCTTTGGAGCACCCAATATATTTTATGAAAAAAACTTTATGAGGACCTCCTTAATGAGTTGAGGAAGCATTGTGTATAGTCTTGCCATTTTTAACGCATATTTTCGCATTTACGAGCCAATTTTTAGGAATTCAAAAAAGTAAAGCAAAAACAGAATTATTGCTGAAGTTACAATCGTATTTCGGACGAATAAAAATTCCTTTTATAATTACTAAATTTTGTATATGTTTTCAATGAGTTCAACTAATCCAAATATTTTCAACACAAGTACAAGTACATATGTAAAAAATCCTTAAAATTTCAAAAATAAAAATTTTGAACATATAATTTGATCAAAAGTGTAATGAGTTAAACTCAAGAACCTAAAAGTTGAACCTGGTAAATTTAAATAATACATCCATCATCTTGAAATTTTGAATCAGCTCATGCCCTAGTGATGTCGAGGATCAGGTCCGTCAGGACTAAGCCGGTTGACGTGATACTTGAATGCATCTTTTCTTTGTAATCTTTCCCTCAAAATTTCTTGAGCAGTCTCCATAAGTGTACTCCTCTTCCTTGGTAACAATGTCTCAAGAGGACGACTTTCTAAGCATATACAATATGAAAGCAAGATAATAATAATGAACCATAACAAAAACCTAGAAGTACTAGACATTAATTCTTGAATAATTAATGATATATATATCTAATGTTTGCATGAAATGAAATGAAGAGAGTTATATTTGAACTATATATAGTCCTAAATATTAATATTGATCATAGTATATAATATTATTGACAAGGGGGGGGGGGGGGGG